>CAJNJA010026497.1:0-32128 GCA_905231915.1 Symbiodinium necroappetens | reverse complement strand
TCGCGCGCAGCGGCAGACGCTCCAGCCTTCGAGCTCGTGTTGGACCTCGCTGACGCTGCGGGGCCCAGCATGCTGCCGTTCCGAGCGTGAACGCAGCTTGAGCGCCGCTTCTGGCCGGCTGAAGACGGTGCCTTCTGGCAGACGCAGAAAGGTGCGTCGGGGAAAGAAAAATGTCAACCTTGTTCGACAAGGCGACCGGCGCATTGAGGTCATAGCAAATGGCCTCTGTGGAGGGTGGGGGCCAGCTCGCCGTCCGTGACAGCTGCCGGTTTCCTACGCAGGGCTGCGGGCCGTACTGCAGGAGCTGCCCCCTGCCTGAGTTGTGCAGGACAATGGCCTGCCCTTCTGGCACGGAGCTCAGCTCGCCGTTGATGCGACACTCGTCTCCCCACTCACGCGCGACGGCTCGCCACAGCCCGCAGCCGATGTGCAACCGGGAGCTGACCGGGAGTTTCGCTCGCCCGCGCGGCACAGTGCAAGCGGCGGCACACGTATCCGGAGCTGCTCCGTGCCCGCCGCTGCCGCCTTGTCGTCTTCGGCCTTGAAACAGCCGAAGGGCCCGCGGCCGAGCCGCCTCCGGGCTGCACGCAGGTTGGCTGGCATGGGACGTGGTTCAGCGGGGACATGGTGGAGCACCTCCGGGCTGGGCGGCTCGATTGGCGTTTGGGCGGCGGCTGAGATCCGGAGATCGCTCGGTTGCCGTTAGCGAGCGGTTCAGCCCGGAGGGCCCGATTCGTTGCGGAGACCTTTCCGAGGTGGACGAGCGCAGCGGTGCGCACCGCTTTGCCGCAATTTCATTTCGGAGGAAGAGTTTTTTCGCCGAGCCGAGAACAGCAATTTGCTCTCGGCATGCGGGTGCCGTGCTTCACGGTCAACACAGCAATAATACGTGCCGGTGCAAAGCAGCTTTTCACAAGAACAACGTCAGGTTCGCCTTCTTATCATTGGTTTTCGGTTAGAACAATTCGCATTGTAGATAGTAGGATGCCAAGCCCTCAAGTTCGTAGACCGTAAGCGAGTTAGGTGTGTCGTGCACGTCGCAGCTTCGATTCATTGACATGCCTGTCAATCCAAAACAACAGCAGCCGTACGAGAGCAATGGAATGCCATCGACAATTCGACCGTAGTTTGAACAGAGGGGTGCAGCCGACCATGCAACCGTTTCCATGACAACATCTCGGCTATGTCGCCCACATCTCAGATGATCGTTTGTTTGTGCACTGCTGCAGGGAACCTAGCTTTTGGATTGCAAAAGCACAGGTCCTTCTACACTTCATCCAGCCCCTGGGCTGCACCCATGGTTTTACTGACAAACGTGCTATCAGCAAGGAAGTCTTGGCATGAAAGCACAGGCGAAGCTGATGTAGAAATGCCGTGGAAGTTTTTGTAAGGAATAACTGGATTCAGCATTAGTTGGTTGTACCATGTCGATCGTGCCTCTATAATTGCTATCATCTACAGCGAGGTTTTTTCTGCGTGATGACGTGTGTCGGGTCCCTCTCTCTTGCTGTCTCTCCTGCGATGGTCCATGCTTGGACCCGAGAGTTGCCATCCGCGAAACACATACCCCGGGAATGCAAGGCCAAAGCTCCCGGTTCACAGAAGAGGCAATCGAAAGCAACCAGTGGAGCAGGAATCCGGAACCAATGAGCATGAGAAACGGAGAACAGAAATAGCCGCTCATGCAGCCCAAATTTCGAAAAGAGTGGGTTTTGGGATTTTGGGGACAAGGAAGCCTGGCAGTCTTGGGAGTAAGCTATATAAAATAGAAGTTCATTTTCCCGTTGCTCTGGCCCTACTACGACGTAAGCATTCCTGGATTTAAACATGTTGTGCATACCAAAGGCCGTCAGGCAGCTCCAGTGAAAGAGCACGACGAGCAGCATCGATAGCACAGGCCGAGCGCCCTGCTTGAAAGCTGCCGCTTCTCACGGTCAAGGATACCCAAACAAGCTCATGAGCAGCACAGTGGTGCGCTGGATTGCGGTACGCAGCACAGCGATGTGGTAGCTTTCGGGCAGGTCCGCGTCTCGAATTCCTCGGAATCTGCCAATCGATTCCTTCTATGGAGGCAGTAATTGGCCAAGCAAATGAAGCTCACAAGCACTCGTTGAGCAGAAAGGCACACGTTCGCTTTCCAGAAGCCGTGACTGTGCATCAAAATTGCCAGGCCGCGGCGAAGGTGAAAGGACGGATGTTGCGTACATGCACAGCATTGGGCACTGTGCGGCGTATGTTTCGCATCGGCTTGTGGCTGAGGAGATGACTGGAGCGACCACAGGACCCATGTGGCTGTTTTGGCGGAGACGTGTGCAGAGTGTCGTTTCTCTTTTCGGGTTGCAACCAGGATAGAACAGAGCGCTCACCTCTCAGCATCAGCCAACGTCTCAATCTTTTTTTTTGGGCTCGTTCGTGGTGGCATCCCCGCAATGACGAGTTGAAACCCCGCAGCCATTTGATTGCAGCTTCTGCCTCTTCACTGGATTGTTCGCGGTTGGAACAGCCATGAGCCAACAGTGGCTTGCCTGCACAACCAAGTCACAGCTGAGCTTCCTGAGTTCGTGCTGGTCCCATCGAGGGCAGGGCTGGGGGTTGCGTTTGACCTTGCTTCCAGGCAGCCGGACCACACGCCGAAGGTAAATGCTTTCCGCTATTGGCTTAACGTGCTGCCATGCGATCCGAAGGGCAAAGGAAACTTCCTGGACACTAAGCCCGCGCACCTTAAGGCAGCTACTGCATGCAAGTCGTCGAACAGTTGTGCGGCGAGTTCGAGCGCGAAGTCCTCCAAATGACACAGGACCTTGGTACAGGCGAAGTTCCATACGACACGAGCGATATTCGTCATGATGTCGGTGATGGTGGCCATCGCCAGCAACACCACAGTTTGAACACAGCTGATTCAGCAATTGCCGCATGACCCGCAAAGATTTTTAGGCTTGGTTCATCTTGGTTCAGGGCCGAGCAGACTCGACGACAGTATTCTTCAGTTATCCCCCACCCTAGACCTAGCGGGGAATCTGTCGAGACCGAGTGTGACAGCACAATAGCTCTGAGAGTCGTCGAAGCCGCGTACAATGCAGGACATTGTCCGCTATCGCGGAGAGCTGGCACGCTGCGCTGATTTGTTGGCGTTCCAGCTTGGCAAGGACCCCCCTACCTCTGCAGAAGGGGTGTAAGGTTTATGTAGAGCATTCATAGCTTGGGCCTCAAAGCTGAACCGGCCTGGAGGAGAAGCAATACCATTCCATGTTGGAGACTGGCAGGGGATTGGACGGTCAGTGTGTGTTTTGTACATCCGAAAGACGCGGATCTTGTTTAAAGTTTCTTTATCCAAGGAAAACATCGCAGGAAACACTTCGACTCTCTGTGGTAAGGCTGCCGAGGCCACGGTGATGTTGGTGGTCACGCACCCTTACCCACTTTGACATGAATCTGTTGAAAGTACGACGCCACACTGGATCCGAAGCAGCTGACAAGACCTGCGACCCTGACGAAGTTCATGGCATGTAAAACACGAGTGACTTTGCACACGCACAAACCACCCGTTTGTTGGGAGGTGGGCCAGAAGCACAGCGCCAATGATGGGGTGAAGATTCAGATGCATCAGTTGCATCCAGGATGCATTGGCAATCATTGATGTGCGAAACCTGCGACGGTTAGCTTGCATGTGGAGCTTCGAAACTCCATGAAGCGTTAGAGAGCTTTCAGGTTGGAGCAGATGTTCGAAGGCGGCAAAGGCGCCATTGCCGAAGGCTATGGGAATCTCGACGAGCATCGTGCCTAAGCTGCAGCATATGCCACGGTCGGTGGTCAAAGGTGCAGATTGCGAGGTCAAATGGCGGAGACCCACTTGCAGACTTCGGCGGAGCTGCAGAATCAGTCGGTTGCGATCCAGAAGGAGCTCGACAACATTCTACAGGCTCTGCAAGTTCCACCGGCCACGTGTCGGCAACCTCATCAGCCACTCACCTTGTCTAGCGGCTAGTGTGATGCCACATGCAAACTGAGGTTTCTTATAGCAACGCTCCAATTATCATGGGGCCATCCATGATGCAACCGCAAGCAACCCGAGCTCCTCCCGGGCAAGGATTCGGAGCCAAGCCGGCAATTCCGGGAATGGTGTCGGGCACAGGGGGTTTCTCACCAGGGCCTCGTTCCATCCCTGGCTCCCCAGTGCTGCTTGGCGACATGAACTCAACGGGTTCAGGCTTGATTGTTACGGGCCTGTGGGAAGTGGTCTGTGTTGCTTCTGGTTGAACAAAGCAATGAAGAGGTGGTCCTTGCGAGCTTGTCGAGCAAGGTATGGAAGTGCAGTCATGAGAACTGAACCTCCACATGCTCAAACCTTCAGGCGATTGTAAAAGATGCAAAAAAGTGTATGAAGCATTCGGGGTTAAGGCCTCGTTCGTTGCTGCACGTCAAGCCTGTTTGAGGTTTACGCCCTCAAGCGGATTTGTGGGTGGCGGCGGACTCCCTCAGACTCCGCCAGCACCGGCCGGCCTGAAACATGGGCGTATGGGCCAGATGGCCTAGATGGGAGTTTCCGGGACAGAATGGAAGACCACAAACAGTCATCCGTTATGAGGACGAAGTACCAGTGTTGCCTGAAAGATGGGTGTCAGTCAACGATGTCATGACAGTCGCTGCATGGTAGCTCTTGGGATTCCTCATTTCCGGAAGCCCAGTATAGGCGCATTAGACGTCTCATAGGACATAGGACGGCACAAGAGGATGTCCAAAAATCCAGAGTTTCACTTGGAACTGCTGTTCCCGGCGGGCAAACCATGTCTGCTGTCTTCCTGCGAGCCAAAGACGTTCAGCTGGACTGCTGAATCCGAGGCACTGACCGCAGTCTTGCAGAAGGCTATGGTCATAGTCAGATATACAAGCGTGATAGAGCGATGTTAGAGTTACAGAAGAGTTCTACTTAGGCCAAAGTCATTCAACAATTTGAGCCCCGTCAACCTGCCTTGACCCTACAAGTACTTGCATTTTTCAGATCTTTGGGAGCTTTGACTTGCCTTGGCCAGCTTCCAGCTCTGGGAGACTGGACTTCTCAGCACCATTCTTGTAGGCTTTCATTTGTTGGGGACGGTGCCGTCTGTAATCGCAGGCAGCCGAGTCTTGCAATGTAGGATCTCGCAAGATCACTATCTTACTCCGGATGGAGCGGAATACTTGGCCGCTCACCCTAGTATGCCTGAGCCTGAAACCGAAAGTCTTTTTCGCAAAAGGCTTTCCGAGCGCAGTCGAAACGTGGAGGAAAAGTGTCCGAAACCAACCTGTCAAAGAAGCCTTGCCCTATCCCCAAGCTTTTGCGTCCAGTCCCAAGCCCAAGCCGCTGAGGCTTAAACAAGCTGATCGCATCGAAGGGGAGCTGTCAGGAGCCAAACTCGAGAAAGTCCAAATGCCCGAGCTGCTTGGGGATCGCATATGGGGCCCTTGCAGAGCACCGAAAGCCGGAAACTTCAAGCACAACCAAAACACCCGCAAACAGCACAAGACCAAAAAAGAACACCCATCTGCCTTGAGGAGCTCATGGCCTTGGTGGAGCTGCAGGGCCATGAGTTTGATAGTGTCCTGCCCTGAGGATCTCAACACGGCATTTCGGGATTCCGAACATGTGGAAGCCTGCTACACAAAATCACACAAATGTGTCAATGCAAGCTTGGTAGCAACTCCTTTTCGAGGACACCCTACTTCAGGAGCCTTCCCGAAACCGCATGCTGGCTGTTCCGTCTGTTTTATATGTCCCTTATCCCTTAGTATTCAGCCATGTCGAGCCTAGGCTAGGGCATAGGTTCTTTCTGCGAAATTCCCCTTCGTGGCCGTTCATCCGTCGGGAGAGACTTTCGAAGGTCAACTGTGCCACGGCGCTGCAGCGCTCCGCCAAGCTCGATGGCACAGTGCGGGAGCTAAAGAGGTGGCCTCAGTGGAGATAGATGGAGGAAAGCTAGCTCAGGGTACGTTCATGGCGTAGGGCTTTTAGGGCACAGGGCTTTTCTGGTTTACAGGGTTTGGGGATCGAGGGCTCATCCTTGACTGCTTGTGCCGCACCAATGCCTGGGAAGTCCTCCGGATCATTTTACGGGACCCGGATTGCGAAAGGTTTTGAGGTATATTCTTCCGCCGTTTCTTTCTGATACTGCACATCGTCGACGCTAACAACACCTTGCAAGAAGAATCCTGGCAATACTTCGAAAATGGTCCTGCCAGCCAGCATCCGCACCGCGGGTCCAAGGCCAATTCTCGATTTGTGCGGGCCTCACTTTGTGCAGCGAAGGTGATGAAGGTGTAGTATCGGGCAACCATCGAGCAGCCCAGAAGAGTAGGTTTCGAACAGCCAAAAGGGTCTTAGATGTCCTGGGTTCTGTGAGCTGGTTTCTTCGCTGTTTCGGGATGCGCAGTTCCGTTTCACGCCGACTTCGCACCATGAACCTCGCCTGGCATGTCCGCGTTGTGAGAGCGTAAACCCTGAACCCGAAACCTGAAACCCGAAGCTCCTAAGCCCAACAGCCTAAACCCTAAGCCGTCTAGACGGCTTTGACCTTGATTTTCGACCTGTAGGGCTAAGATATTTGTTTGGCTGCATGGGGGACAAATTCGAGGGTCTGCGTGATTGGAGTTTGGGTTACGTGACCCGGGCCTTTCCTTAGGTCTGCGGTGCTTCGTGTGTTCACAGAGTTTGAGATCCCAGAAGATGGGAAATTCCAGGGAGCTTGGAGATTGATTGAAACTTCTTGAAAGCTCCTCGTAAGATGTCTGCGTATAGGGAAATGGGTCATTCACTGAGTTACGAACAGTGCCCACAACATCGTATTTCGAAAGTCGCCACTGCTTGAGACGGTTGAAGCTGGAGCCCAAAAGCTGGCAAAATCAAGGCTCTTCACCCGACCTTTGTCCTGCTAAGCAGACCAGACAGCTGGGCCCAGGGTCCGTCTTCAGCTTCCGCAGCTTAAGCCGCACAACCTGGCAACCGTGTGACGCTCGGATCCTCACTTAACTCTTCCCCTGAAGCTCTTATGAGCATTGTTCCTGCTATGATGCCCTTCCTGCTATGATGCCACTCGTAGCTGTGAATGCTGCATCTTTTCTCTCGAAGCACCAGGCCTCCTGGGCTTCTGCTCGGCTGCAGCTGGCCGATAGGGAGCTGTGCCAGCCTCGGCGTCCCCGCTTTTCCTTCGGATTCTCTGGGGATTCTCGAAGTTTCTTCCGTGTGCGGACCAGCCCTGGCTCGAAAAAGGCGCTTGGAAGTCAGGGTAGACAAAGGGCTTCGGCTTCGGTGCCATGCGCCTGGCACTCCTGGCACTCCTGGCCCTGGCCCTGTGGCCTGAGGGCGGCCTGGCCGCCATCCTTCTGACGGGCTATAATCCTTGGGGCAACTTGACTCAGAATCCCTCCGGAGAGGTCGCCGCCGCCCTGAATGGCAGCATCGTCGAGCAGCTTGTGGTGCACAGTTTGCGTGTGGACGTGACCGAACTGGGTGGCTTGGAGGCACAGGATGTGGTGGAGAGAGGCGGCTGGGATGCCGTCGTCCACCTGGGCTTTGAGGACGAGGCCAAAGGCCTGAAGCTCGAGACCATGGCCGCGAATGTGAGAGCTTTGCACAAAGGGAAGGTGGCCCCGGAAGGGCCGCAACTGTTGCCAACGACTAGTGACCTTGGGGCGGTAGCGCTCAATACGCAAAACCCGCATGAGCTTTGGAGTAGGGATGCCGGGAATTTCTTTTGCAACGAGATCTACTACCGCACCCTCTACTCCATTCGGGAGCATCGACGTCTTCGGTGCCCTGGTGCACTGATCCCTTCCATCTTCATCCATGTGCCTCCCTTATATAGGATGCCACTCAAGGAGTCTTCTTCTTTCGTGAGGTCTCTGCTCAGTGACATCATTAAAGCGTCCGGCTGCCCTGGCATCCGCCCACAGCCTGCCAGAGCTGTGGACGGACTGAGGCGTTGGTTGCACATCTATGGCTAGGCATCTGAGCCAGTGAGACAACGTAAAGCCTTGCTATCAGTCTTGTGGTTGTATCTGTGGCGTCGGACGTACCCGCACCAATCAATATCTATCTCGATATCTACATCGCTATAGTATCTGTATCCACACCAGATCTACATCAACATTGAACTTATATCCATATCTAGATGTATATCTATATCGCTATCTCCATCTCCAGCTATATCTTAGTCTCAATCCCTATCCTTATCTCTATCTCTGTCTCTGTCTCTATCTCCCGATCTCCCTATCTCTCTATCTCTCTATTTATTTATCTATGTATTTAGCTGTTTGTCTATCTGTCTATCTATTTATTTATCTATCTATGTATCTATCTATCCCTACCTACCTACCTACCTACCTCCCTACCTACCTACCTACCTACCTACCTGCCTACCTACCTACCTACCTACCTACCTACCCTGCTTCCTACCTACCTACCTACCTACCTACCTACCTACCTATTTACCTACCTACCTACCTACCTACCTACCTGCCTTCCTGCCTGCCTACCTACCTACCTACCTACCTGCCTACCTACCTATTTGTTTATCTGTTGATCAAACCCTACTATTTATCTATTTGTCTACCTCTCTATCTCTTTCTCCATCTCTCTATCTTTCTCTTTATTTATTTATCTATCAATCTATCTATCCACCTATGTATTTATTCATTTATTTATTTATCTATCTACGTATCTGTGTATCTATCCAATCTATCTGTTTAATCTATTTATCTATCTATCTATTGCTTTACTTGTTTATTTATTTATCTATCTTTGTATCTATGTATTTATCTATCTATCTACCTATCTATCTACCTATGTTTTATGTTTACATTTTTATGTTTACATACATACAGACAGACAGACAGACAGACCGACAGACAGACATACAGACATACATGACATACATATGCAGACATGTACATTGCATACACGCGCAAATAGACAGAGAGAGCAATGTAGGCCACTAGACGAGTTTGAGAGCGCAGGTAACCGCATGTGTGTCTATATGTGCTTACACACGTACGCACGAACGCACCAAAACATATATACATATTAGTATATAGATACAGATACGTAGGCATATAGATATAGATAAAGATATAGATATAGATATAGTACAGAGATGTGTCTGTACAAAATTTACACAGCGGCACGGCTGATGTGGCAACTGCGCCTTCCTAGCTTGAGTCCGGCCTCAACCCGATGATGGGCAAGCTCAAAGAACAGGGCATCCTCAGGAACTTGGGGGGGGGTTCTGGGTGTAGAGTCGAGGCTGTGTCTACGGTCTGGGTTTCAGGTTTGGGAGTGTAGGGTTTACGAAGAGGGTTTAGGGTCTGGGGTCTGGGCGGCTTAATTTAGTGTGTAAGGCCGAGCGTTGCTTGATTCAATACATCGTTGATAACCCTTGCGTCAGTCCTCGCACTTTCTACGCATCTTGGCCCCTTAGCATTGAAACTCCAGGACTATATCCTGAAGCCCGTCAGAGAAGTGTGTCCATCTTCGCTCAGGCATCAAGCTCACTTGCAACACCCCTATCCCCCATTTCAAAGCCGAGAGATCATGTGTGATTAAGGCTCGGATAGGCTCGGATGCAACCCGAGAATCCCAGTGGCTTCAAGTTGGGCTCCAACCCAAGCCCGAAAGTGCATTTAACACCACTGCTTGGTGGCCCTAAGGCCAGTTAGGATTGTCGACGACTGAGGTTGCAAGCGCTGGGTGAGACCGTGCAGAATCAGCCGCTTCCTTGGCCAAGGGAAGGGTTTCGGATTCGTCTGGGCTCGGTGCCTGCCAGGCCTGTGCTCAGCCCTGTGATCTATTTTTCTAGTTCTTAACCCGCTGTGAACAACGACATAGACAACGCTGTAACCCTACACCCGTCAAACTACAGTGAGCGAAGTTTCGAAACGAGACCCAGGCTCTGCTGTTCAGAGCATTTAGGAGGAAGCCAGCATGAGCGCTGCTCATCCTGACATCGGATCCCAACAAAGCGTTCGACTCCAGACTTCAAGCCAGAGACATCATTGTCATGGTATCATCGAGAATCGAGAAAATTACGCCCTTCCAGGCCACCATGCATTCAGCCGTTGTCCGAGCCTGAAGGGCCCACAGCCTAGCCGTAAAAAGCCGTAAATGCTGGAGCCGCGAAGCCCGCGGCACAACGGCGCCCTGAACTAGCTGTTGGATTGAAAACTTGAAGCGCTGAACTGCCTGGGTCAGGCTTGCCGAATGCGGCACGCGACCCCTGTCGCGCATCGTATGGGGGCCCGGGTACTTAGCTCCTGTGTCATTCTTGTAAACAGATGCTGTATCCTGGAGCCCTACGTGCAGAAAGCTGGTGGTGGCGTGCGGAGACTCAGATGCGCTCAGGTTCGCAAAGATGCTTGCGCAGCGACCCCAGCATGTCTTCCGGCTGCCCCGAGCTCCGCTTGCTGATGTACGCGCTTGGTTTTTCGGGGCGTGCCCTGGTGGCCGAGTGATCTCACTCCAGAAATCGCCGGCCGAGCATGTCTCATTGAGATGCAGCTTTCTTTGCGAAGCGCGAGCTGGAAAGCCGCGGGCCAGCGAGCAGGCATGCCACTGTTGTGCAGCAGAGCCAGCCGGCAAGTTTGTCGGAAGATGCTGATTCACAGACGTAAGGTTTAGGGACATTGAGAGAAGTTCACCTTGTGATCTTTTCGAACATACCTTGTATGATGTAACTCTTGAGTTATTCGCGAAGTTTCGGAAGGTGGTGTCGTACCAAGTTGCGCCTGAAGCTTGGAGCCGCGAAGCGTGGCCGGTCTCGCGATGCGGTCATTTCTACTGTGTTGTGGGTCGGGCTAGGCAGTAAGGGCAGCAGTCGAATCCGTTGTGAAAGAAGGGACACCCCTGAGAGCCATGAAGCGGGCGAAGCGCGATGGCAAGAAGGAGGAGAAGGAGAAGAAGGCCACCAGATTTGAAGCGGAGCTTGTACTTGTACGGCTATCCTTGGAATCCAAGCCCTGCCCCCAAGCCTGGAATAACACACGGTGACGCGGGAGCCAACAAGTCACACAAAATTCCAAACATGTAAGTTTGGGATGAGGCTTTGTTTTCGCCCTTGGACTGGGTGGCAGAATCTGTCTGTGTTGTTCTCCTTCGACTTGTACGGGCGTTTGTCGTGAAAGTACTCTTGTTGCATTGGTTTATGGCAACTGGGTTTCACCGGTGTTGTGTTTAGGTAGTTGGACTTGTTCGTGACAGGCCTCCAGCAAGGCCGAGCCACAGATCAGACGGGCACTTAGCTGAGTCATTTCGCCACCGCGCATCTCTTTTTCCTGAGGTCATCAGGATTCAGATTTCGAGGTCGTCACGCAACAAAGCCTTGATCTGGTGAGAACATGGCTCCCAAGAAATGAGCCTTGAGTTTTACTCGCAACAGCCAGTCCACCAACGCAGCTGGAGACGATTACCCGAATAATAGATCCCGCGCTCTAGAAACACAACCCTAGACCGTTATCTGTCCTTTCTTGGAATCCCGGATGGACGCAGGACAATTGGACCCCGCATTGGCCGACAACCTAAGGACAGCCGCGCAACTCCCACAAAACACTTAAGCCGCACTCGTATCCACATTCTACCTGCAAGCCTCGAGGGCCTAGTGCTTCAGCCCAGAACTGTAAAAATTGAAGGTGACTTGCAGGCTTTTGTGGCAGGCGTGCGATGCGCAATGTGCCTTTGCCCTTGAGCTGAAATGCTTCCCCCACGCCAGCGACATCCTTCACCCCAACCCCCAACCAAGAAACGGCAACGTCTCTGCGGGCCTCCCATCGTAAACCCCGTGCCCCTAATTCCGAAACCTCAGACAGAAACATGCCACGGCCCCCCAAACTCCAAGCCCCCCTAAACATCCCTAAACCCTCAACCCTCAACCCTGAACCCTAAACCCTGAACCCTAAACCCTGATTTTGGTGTTGGAGTTGGTCTTTTCATTCATGGGGTTCTTGCTTCTCGTTTCACGCCGACTTCGAACCATGAACCTCGCCTGGCATCTCCGAGTTGTGAGAGCGTAAACCCTGAACCCTAAACCCTCACCCAATCCTCAGGCCCTGCCCTGATGCCCTTGGGGCTGCTGCTGGTCTGCACGTGCGTGAGCCTCTGTGGGCTGGCGGTTGGCAGCAGTCCCAGCTTCTACTCAGAGGCACGGCTTGTGGGCTTTAGGCGTTTGCGGTTTAGATTCTAGAGAGTTAGAGTTATGAGGAGTTTTTTTGTCAGAGGGGTTGCTATGTTTCGGGTTTTAGGGGTGGGTTTAGGGTGTGCTCGGGAAAGGGTTTAGGCTAAGGTTCTCCGGTTTCTCTTGATGTGCTGTAAGATGAACGTTTAAGCCCTATGTTGCAGCTTGCATGTGGGACGGCCGAGTGTGAGAGACAAGATGCAAAAAGCTACGGTAGTTCTGGGGTCCCTCTAGGCACAGGCCCCAGGCCCCAGGCCCCGTAAGCACGGGTCACTCAATCCCATGCCGTGCTTCCGCCGTCGAAGCCGTCATAAAGCTTTGCAGCCTACTAGCCGCCACGGTTACCGCCGCTACAACGGTGCGGGGCTTGTTAGATTGCAAGGAAAAGCTGGGTGGCTAGATCTGCGAACCTGACAGGTAGAAGGCAAGACGAGTGTCTTGGCCAAGCTGCGGGGGTTGTTCAATACCATGGTTCCTTGTTTTATGGAGTCGTATTTGAATTTCAGGGACGTTGCTTGGGACGGCGCTTTCGAACCCTGCGCCTTTTGAACCCTACCGCTTGGACGCCGTTGTTGGTTGCTCTAGGTTTCAAGTCGCCAGAATTCAGGCGAAGACGTGCGCAAAGAATTAGATATCGGACCCCTGGAAACCCCAAGCTCCATGTCCACTCGACACCGAAGTCTAAATGAGGAGCCCCAGCGCAAGGTAAGCCAGTCTTTGCCGCTCCTATAATGCGACATATCAGACTGACGATTGTTGCCCTACTGTGCCTGTGATAGTTCCTGGTAGGATGACGGTGTTGACGGTGATGGCAGTGATGCTGGCAAGATGACCACGGCATTGGCGGCCTTGGTGAAGGCCATGTCTTCTTGTAGAGTTGGCTCTTGCGTCTGCTAAGGTATTTTCGTCCGTCTACCGTTCTTCTTTGTCACCCAGGCAGGTTGGGGCGCAGGGTTGGGTATGCCAGAGTTGGGGACGAAGAGCTTCTTGATTTAGGGCACCTCCACCTCGCGTATTTGCCCCTGTCCTGTTGACGCGGATTGTCGCCAGTTCTTCATTTTCGCGCGTTGGCCCTTATCTTGCTTGCATGCGTTGCTTCGTTTTTTTCGCCTGTTGATACCTATTCAGTTCAAGCGTCCGGGTTGCTGTCTGTTCCTCATTGGCACATGTTTGCTCTGTCCAGCCTGCGTGGGTTGCTGCCAGTTCTTCGTTTGCCCACGTTCGCCCCTACTCCGCTTCCGGGTTACTGTCAGCTGTTCATGTTGGCAGTTTTGAAACTGTTCAAGCGAGTCGGCGGCAGTTCTTCGCTTTCGCACGTTTGCCCTGATACTGTTTGCGTCGCTGATCGCATGTTTACACGTGTCCCTTTGTGTTGGTTGCTGGCAGTTGTCATTTTGGCAATTTTCATTGTGTTACCGCGTTTGCCCCTATCCCGTCTGCATGGTGTGGACTGCCGCGTGTTCTTCATTTTGGATTCTGTGTCTTCCTCTCTGCGGAGGTCGCCAATTGATCGTTTTCGCCATCCTGCTTACGTGGGTTGCTGCCTTTGATGTTTGTACGCTCGTCTCCATTACCCGGATGCTCAAAGCCCTCTGCCCGATCGCTCAGTCCTCATCTCGAACCTCAGCCCTTGCTTGAATGCTCAGTTTAGGAACACGCAGCTTTGACACCTCACTTGACCACACAGGCACTCTTCAATGAGCTTTGCCTTGGACTGGGTCCGGTGCCCAAGGTCTTGACCTCGTCATAATATGTTCTGACGAGTTGTAAGTCGCACTTCCAGGCATGTGTCCCAGGTGTCACAGCTCCTGGTTCCAAGAAAGATCCATAGAACCTTCCGGCGTTTTGAGCTTGAGGCTGCCGCGTCTTGCGGTACCCCCACTCCATGAATGTGGGAATATGGGATAAGGACCCTATGTGCATCTATACCTTGCAGAGTTGACCGGGTCAATCCGTGAGACGATGCGGGAGCCCAGTAGACTCAACCCTGCACCCTAGATGCCCAACGCGGAGGCTGCCACAGTGGTGCCACGCTTGAATAGCAGCCCTAACCTCAAAGTCAAGGTAGAAACCGTATTCCCCGTAATGCGGCCGTGCTTCATTCAAGCACCGCAGTTTCAAACTTTAAGAAACTCCCCGTCTGATCCTGAGACTTTCAGGATTAAGGAGCTTACGGGTTTGGCCTGGCTGCTCCGAGTTCTTTATCCCAGTCCCGTCCGCTCCAAGGCGAGCTCCAAGTCCCCCATCCCCAAGTGCAACGAAAAGCCCCTAATGGACCCTAGCCATGCCCAAAACCGTGGGCCGGGTGATGTCCAGCTGAATGAGGCCTCCAGCTGGCCCGCTGGATCCGTGGCGATTCAGGCATCACCACGACTTCTGTGTATAGGGTGTCATCGTGTGTTGTTGGGTGGTGCAGGTCATTGTCTAGGATCGTAGTGTTTTTGGTGCATTTTTTCGGTGGGTTAGGCAGGGAGGGTTCATCGGATCCCTTACCAGTCAGATCAGGTTTTGAGGTATCGCTTCCTCCTTTTCTGGATCCTGGATTTGGTGATGGAGGGCCGTTGGAGCGAATCATGCCCACGCAGCAGATGACAAAGCGTGCGTAGAGTCTGCACGCGAGCCGGATGCTCGAGAGCGACCCTTGCATGCTAAATCGCAGCTCCAGCAGCAGTTGCAGGCAGCCCTTGAAACTAGCTCTTGGCTCTCGTGCCAACAATCTGTGTGAAATCCTGGTGATGCAGGCATTTTGCCTTGGCATGCCACCAAAGATGAAGCGATCCAGCACGACACGTCCGCTGACTGCACAAGAGTGGGACTGCGAACTCCGAAGCCTAAGCCGAAGTTTTACGTCCTCACACGTTGGCCAGCCATTTGAGGTTGGTGGTTTGTTGGTTCGTGAGCAAGTTTGGAACAAGCGTGCGCAGGCGAGGCGTGAACCCACGGCATGCAGATCCCACCTCCTGTACCAAGCCCCTAAGCTTCAGCTGCCAAGCAAAACAAGCAAACACAAAACAAGCAACCCTAAACCCTAAACCCTAAACCGGTTGTTTGGCTGTTGGGAGCTATCTCGACGATATATCGCATTCTAGTGTAGTCCAGAGATAGAGCTAGCTCCCCTCATCATGCCTCAGCCAACTTGGCCTTTCTGACTCCCTTGGGCTGACGAAAAAGGGGCGATAAAAAAACAAAAAAAAACCCTAAACCGTAACACTTGCAGTTCCAAATCGGCCCTCCAAGGAAGATTCCCTGGCCCGCCTGCGAGATCCCGGAGGCCCTGCAGGGATACCGTGGCCGGCCAGGCCGATGGGGTGGGGGTCCCCGAAAAGAAGTGGGGGCGGTTCAGGGGTATCAGCTGTTTCTTGGGGTGTAAGGGCTCTAGTCTGGCATGTCATAGTGCAAGCTGGAAAAATTTGCGTGTGTTCGACACGTCAATGCGAGAACATCTGTCTAGTTGTCTAAAAGTCCAAAGGACAAACTGTCAAACTGATAGAAGGACAGAAAGAGTGGTTGCGCGGGGACGTCTGTGTTCCTCATATTCCCGAGACACTGTCTGCCCCGAAACCAGCCAAGTCAAGTCCTCATGTGCTCACCTTCGCGACGCAAATCTCGTGGAATGTCGGGCTCTTTCGTCTTTGGGATTCTCGTAAATCGACGGAGTCCTGAGCCCCAAAACTCCCTCTGCCGAGCATCTCCCTCAGGGCCTGTGCTCGAGCGCTCTCAGAAGCCAAGAGCCTAAACTTGAGCACTTTGGCCCGAAAAAAAGCCCTAAACCCTAAACCCTAAGCAAAACACCTTCAGGACAGCCCTTCTTCCTCAACCATGTGACCGGCCGGCAGCGATGCAGCTCGGGACCAACCGGGCCCCCTTGAAGGCTAAGGATCCTAAGTCCTACACCAAACCCTAAAGCCCTTAGCCCCACAGCCCTACACCCTAAAGCCTAAAACAAAATCCTGAAGCCCAAAAGCCTCAAACGCCTGGGTGTTGAATGGGGTTAGGGAAAGCTGCATGGACGCGGGCGCTTTGCGTTCAGAGTTCAGAGTTTAGCGAAGTTTAGCGGGGACTCGGGTTGGCTTGGGGCCGTGGGGCGTAAGCTTCACGGAAGTGTGGCCCTCAAGCTGTGCAAAGGTAGTAGAGCAAGAACCTTTGAGCTGTTGGGGGCAGCACAAGCGCGTGGCACGAGCACTTTCAATCCCCAAACCCTGACCGGCTTTCGAACTCTGTGATGCAGCCCTACGGGCCATGTCGGAAGCATAAACCAGTCTCAACTTCGGTTTTTCAAGACTTCCGGCTTCGAAGTGCTCGTACTGTTTGTTGCTTGATTCGATTGATTAGCACGAATTTTGCCTCAAGCCATCGGGGTGAACAGCTGCAAGTTCCCTTTTGGTTTCGAGCTCCGATCCTTGCAAGCCTTGAGCGCGGTCCCGAGGCAAGGATGCGTGCATGCGGTTGGGGATGGGCTGCTTGCAAGCAGGAAGTTATGGCTTTGGATCGCGCGTTCTCGACACTGTCAGCCTTTCCTGCTGTTCTTGGGGCGGGCGCTTTCGATGATTGGATCCAGTCTTATTGAAACTGCGGTGATTCTTCTCAGGCTTGTTGTTGTTCGGTGTCTTCGTACCTGACGCTGGTAGCATTGTTGCCCATATCAGGCCA
Source organism: Symbiodinium necroappetens (assembly GCA_905231915.1). Lineage (NCBI taxonomy): Eukaryota > Dinophyceae > Suessiales > Symbiodiniaceae > Symbiodinium > Symbiodinium necroappetens. Next base: position 15,284 of record CAJNJA010026497.1, on the reverse strand, counting down.
GACTCAGGGCTGAAGGTGGGAGGGAGACACTTCAAGATGCTTCAGTCTTTGGTTTGGGGTCAAAGGTTAGGGCAAGGCCTGTGGAGGAGCAAGGCGAACAAGAATATCACTGGTCGGCAGAAGGATTGGGCATCCTGAGCGTGACTTGAGGCCAGTGATCTGTGTCTTTTGGCTTGCTTTTGAAATAGCATCTGCAAAGCATGTGGCCCAAGAGCAAGTCAGAATCTGAGGTGTTGGCGCTCTTTTGGGCGTTTGGTTTATGTGCAGGTGCATGGACAGAAGAGATCTGTCATCACTGGGCTTTACGCTGGATAGCCCGTTTTTCCAAGATGCGGCTGCCGGCCTAGTCGTCGGTGTCACCATCGTCTCGTGCCTTGCCTTCACTTCCGACGTCTTTCGTTCTAGCCTCGGAGTCTTTGTCGTTGCGGTCATCGTCAAAATAACCATGCCCCAAACCCTGTTCCGTAAGGGATCGCATGGAATTTTCAAGAAGAGCCAGTTTCGCAGCGCTGTTACGCTTTCGTTTGCTATCAGGGCGTTTGGATGGGATTTCGCGCACTTCCTGCCGGTGCTGAGCTGGCCTGAGCACAACCTGAGCTTAGGTTTATGTTTGCCGTCGAGCTTGTGGCGGGATGGGTAATCTTCCTGCAGTGGTTCGACAACTTGGCCGCAGAGCATTCTGTCGAAGCGAAACTCTGTGTTATGGGTGACACCGTCGCAATCGTCAGCGGGTAAAGTAGTGATAGACGAGTGCCGGGAGCCTCAGGAAGTCTTCGACAAGTCTGAAAATTTTGCCGTCTGCATTTTCTGGGACGTCCTCTTCCATTTGTGTCTTGGCTGGAAAGCAGAAACCCTCAAACGCAAAACCCACCCTCCCAAACCCCGAAACCGAAAGGCAAAAAGACACATCCCAAAACCCTCGAAGCCCCAAACGCCGACCTGAATTACGGAAATTGCTGGAGCTGCACCTTTCTGCATGCGACTAGCGAATGCCTGTTCTTCGGTGTCACGCCAGCCTAAAGACTGTCGAGTTTCTCGTAGAGCTTGGTGAGCGCCTGAGACTAGCGAGCTGCAATCCACAAAGCGGGCTGCCGTAGCAACAAGAGCCGTGAAGGCTCACAACTTCGTTCGCAAGCGAAGTCCGGTACAGTACATTGGTTGTGTGCAGAGTGACGTCAACTTGCGCTTCCAACAGTTTGCAGTCAACTCACGCGCCCTGCATTGTAGGTTCGTCCGAGCCAGGCAGGAGACAGAACATACCGCTTTATGCCCCCAAGCCCAAAACCCCAGGGTTGACGGTTCGGGTGGGCCCCCGGAGCAAACAAGGAGATCGGCTCCGTGTGCAAAGGGGCCTTAGGGGTTTACGGCCGGAGAACTTCGGTCTTCGAATCGTGAAAAGAAGAGCTATCAGTCCAGCTTGTGCGGCATGAGCATTCATGCTCCCGCCGCCCGCACCCAGTCGGGCGTGGGCATTGTGCGCATCACATGCGCAAGCCCGATTTGTTGAAGTAGGCCGATCATGGTGTGCAGCACACCATGTTGCTCAACGAAGCTCTTCTCGGCAACGGCTTTCTCTGGATTTGGGTTCACACACCCTCCCCACACTTAACAGAGAGTGGGTTGGCCAATACAGTATGGGTCAGAAATGCATCCTCAGGAATGTTGCGGTGAATGAGGAGCTTCCTGTTCGCGGATGGCTTCTGCCTCTTCGACAAATCAGTTTTATGCATCCAGTATCTTATTCCCTAGTCGAATCTTCCTGTGTTAGAAAATACGGTAGTGCAAAGTGTAAAGTCACATTGCTATCTATACTGTATATGTATATGCAAACCCTAAGCCTGTAGGCTGTAACTTGCTGTACCGCTCTTAGTGCATGATCTTGGACCCGGAACTCTGAAGGGGTTTGGAGGGCTTCAAGCCTGGTGTTTTTGGAGGTACTGCTCCACGAAACCCTAAACCCTAATCCCTAGACCTAGGGGATGCCATGTCGAGCGCTGCCCCAAACGAAGCGAAAAGAGTCTTAGACTCGCCCGTTCTCAGGATGATAGATCTTGGGGTTGGTGCTTTTGACTTTAGGGTCTTCGGAGTCATATATAAGGCTCCATAATGTTGGACAGGGATATCTACCCGGCTGTTTATTTAGAGTATCTATCTTTCTATCTACTTGTTTATCTGTCCATTTGCCTGTCTGTCTTTATCTATTTTGCTCTGTCTGCATATCTACAGATCCATCCATCTATCAATCTGCCTGTCTCTCTCCCTCTCTGTCTGTCTGTCTGTCTGTCTGTCTGTCTGTCTGTCTGTCTGTCTCTGCTGTCTATCTAACACTCGATCTGTCCATCTTACCTTGTACTATATGTTGTGTTTGCTCTCTCTCTCTCTCTCTCTCTCTCTCTCTCTCTCTATATGTATATATGTATATATATATATATACATATATATATATATGTAGGGAGCAAGCAAACAACAAAGCAAGCAAACAAATCAACTAACGAACTAACTCACAAACAACACAGAGCAAAACTAAACTAAACTAAACTACCTAACTACCTACCTAACTAACTTGGACTGAACGGGGACTGACTGACTAACTGACTGACTGAATCACTCACTCACTCACTCACTCACTCACTCACTAACTGACTAACTAACTAATTAATTCATCGAAACGCATCCTACAAGGTTACATACAAGCAAGCAAGCAAGAAAGCAAGCAAGCAAGCAAGCATGCATGCATGCATGCATGCATGTATGCCTGCAAACATACGTACATACATGCAAACATACACATACTTTCCTATGTCTACATATTTGTACATGTACATATGTATATATAGATATATACACACAGCTTCCTATCTGTTTAGACTTTGGCTTCGAGGTTTGTGAGTTCTACATCTGCTGATTTCTGGCCCAAGCGGAAAGGAACAGGTCTTTGGGTGTGTGCCGGCAAGAAGACAGGCAGCTTGGGCTCAAAAAGCCAAAATTGCTCTGGGGCTTTGGGATCCGGTAGTTGCGGTCATTGCCGGTTGTCGGCGGTGAGAGGTCTCAGACACTGAACGAGTTGCAATTTGGATATGGGCCGGGGCTGGCATACAGCGAAGCTAGCTTCCAGAAGGAGAAGTATCGACCTAGAAGTGAGGCCGTCCATCGGTTCTGAGACGGCCCCGTTTTGCGAAGCTGCTAATAATCCTTAAACTCTCCATGGCTTTGCATGGCACAAGATTGTGTAGTCTAACTTCCGGGCCTCGGGCTTGAACAGATCCGACGCCCGAAAGAAGACTAAACCACGAGCCGAAAATCCACAACACCACAATGGAACCGAGCCTCGGCGTGTTGCACGCAGGCTTTGGGGTTGAAGTCGTGGGGTTTAGAAGTTTAGGGTTTGAGGGGTTTTGGATTGTTTGGTTTTGAGGTTCAGGGCTCATAGGCTTGGTGGACACAGAGGCCACAGCGATCTTAGGATCGTGGGTGTACGGTTTTTGTGGGGTCTCGGATCTGAGGGCTGAACATTTTTTTGAACGTCAAAGACGAGATCCGCAAATCCCAACCGCCTAGACCTAAGCGCTCTCTAGCTCCCTAGCTGCTGAGCCCAAACCCAAGCAGCTCTTAACCTCAGACCACCTTGTCCCTATGTGCTAAACGCAGTGCTACAAAGCCTGTGCCCTGAACCCTTTGCCCTGGTGGTTCTATTGCCCTAAACCCCGAACTGTCCCCTAATTCCCGAGTACGAGTACCCGAATGCCCTAAACCGCAAACGCACCCTACACCTCGGACCGCTGAGCCCTGCGACTCAGGACAGCCATGGCCGAAGAGGGAGACGCACCCAAGAAGCGCACCTTCAAGAAGTGCTCCCCTAAAGAAGAGGGTTTAGGGTTTAGCGATCAGGGTTGGGTGGTCGCGGGCTTGGGGCTGTAGGGGTTCAGGGTTGAGGGCTGCGGGTGGAGGGTTGCGGCTTCATGGTCCGAGAACAACAACATTGTAGGCTTTAAGCGGCGTCCTCAAAAAAATTGGAACTCGTCTCACGCGTCCTCCGCATGGCCCGTCAAACACGGGCGGGCCATCGGCCCGAGGAGCTTCGAACGCTCCGCATGCCCGGGAGAGAGAGAGAGAGAGAGAGCGAGCAACATTGGGTGGTCACGCAGGGGAACAGGATCGTTTCCGACCCCTGAACAGGCCTCTCCGACAGACTGATGCGAACCTAGGGGGCAGGCGTACGGGCCAGGGGCTTTCGGTCCGCAAACCCCAAGCAAGCAAGCAAGCGCGAGCGAGCAACAACATTTAGATGGAGTTGTTCTGTAGCAGGGCCTCGAGGACGCTGCGAGGGTCCAGAATTTAGGAGATTCTCTGTTGGATGGAGTCGTCCGGCGGCCTGTCGGCTTTGGAGAGGACAGGGGCTGTAAGGTTTGGAGTTGAGAGAGTATGGGCTTCGGAGTTTCCGGGCTGAGGGTGTGGCACCGAAGTGTCGGGGTTTCAAAGGTTGGAAGTTTGGACTTAGACGTTGAAGTTGGGTTTGTTGGTTTGCTGGTGGGTCTCCAATAGGCTGTCGGCAAAGCTTCTTGTGATTGGATAAACTATAGTATATTGTTATAGTATTTTATAATAAACTAGACAGTATATTACAATAATATAGGGCTTAGCGCAGTGGAGCTTCGCAGGTACTCCTACCGCGGCATTGACCTGGACAAGCTTCTGGATATGAGCAACCAGGACCGTGAGCGCGTCAGGAGGAAAGAAGTTGGGGTGTGGTCTCTTTCGTGTTCCAAGCATGGCACGGAGGCTTTCTTCTTTGGTTTTTAGTATGATGACGAGTGCTCGAGCTTTCGTTGCTATAGTTTCCTCACTGTGATGAGGCGGGTTCATATCGTATGGCTTTTCTGACATCTGTGGTACCTGCTTTGTTGCAGTTTGTAGTACGCAGCGCCCGGTAAAGAAGCCACCTTGGCACCCTCAGCCCAAAGCTCTAAACCTGGGTCTACACATTCACATTAGACCCTAAACCCTACTCTGAAAAGCCTGGCTCTGGGAGGACCTCATGGAGCTGTTTTGCGCCCGGCAGCGCCGCAAGTTCAGCCGCGGCATCAAGCGCAAGCCCATCACCGTGCTCAAGAAGCTCCGAAAGGCTCCTGGAATCGGGAAGAGGAGGGGAGGGGACAAGAAGAGAAGCGGTCAAAATGTTTAGGGAACTGAGGGGATGGAAGTTGAGGCTTTCGGGTTTGAGGCGTGCGGTTCTGTGGAGAGAGAGGGGTGGACCCACGAGCAGAGACTCGTGCTTTGGAGTGCAGCATCGACCTCCCTTCAACGGGGAAGCTGCTGCGGGCTTAGGGTGCCTCTCCGACACTTTACCACCCGTACATGGATCCTCAAATATCACCAAATCAACAAATCAGAGCCCGAACCTTAAATCGTACTTAGTCCATAGCCCCAAACCCAACGAAAAGCTCGATGCCCAAGTGAACAAGTGTACCATGCAAGAGAGAGGTTCGTGATCGCCAAAGTAAGGCCAAGCGTGAGACCGCCTATGGCGAGAAGCCCGAGGCCGTGAAGACGCACCTCCGTAGCTGGGCTCGTTGAGGGTCGGAGGATGTGGTTTGCTGAACTCTGAGGAGTGACATCCTAAAGACTTACTTCACAGGCCGAAGCCTCAACCGCAACCCCTGCGCCCAGACTTTACGTCCCCTCTCCCCAGAACAAGCCGGGTACAGAGAGCCTGGCGCTTGAGTTTTCGCTTGAGGTTTTCCTATGGGGAATTGTAAGCAGGGACCGTGCAGCGAAGGCAACATGGTCATCGTTCCGGAGATGATTGGCAGCGTGGTTGGTGTCTACAATGGCAAGCAGTACATCAATGTGGAGATCAAGCCCGAGATGATTGGCCACTACCTGGGCGAGTTCTCGATCACCTACAAGCCCATCAAGCACGGCCGTGCAGGTATGACTCCTGGCTCTGCAATACGCCCTAGCTTTAGAGAGCTTTCGGTTCAGATGTGCCGTGAATGTTGGCGAAACTCAAACATGTGAGTCTCTTCCCTGGAACCCCTAAGCCCTGAACCCAAGGATGGGCAAGAACTCGCAGTTTGTGCCGCTCAAGTGAGTGGAGTCGTTGGGGCAGATCTTGAGGAGCCAGCTTGAAGCCTCGGATGCGCGAGACGCCGTTTCAAAAGCTGCTTTGTGAGCTGTGCCATAGTCTAGCCCACCTACGACGACGTCTCATCATGACATTGTACTACTACTGCTGCCAGCAGTGCAAGCACAGATTTGTACAACTCTTGGTACATTGGGGCTATCAACTAAGAGCAAATAAGTAGAGACTTAATACTCGCGCGAAGACTGCTGCAAACATCCGCTGAAGGGTTAATGATGTGGTCTAAAACATCTTCCAGGGCTTAGTTCAGGATTAAGGATGTCGACTCTCGTAGGAGTTGAGGATGTAGTCACGCATTCGTACAGGGTTCAGAGTTCAAGGTCTTTCTTATACGGAGGCTTAAGGATTGAGGCCAGCAGGGGGTTCAACGGTTTGAGGTTCAGAGTTGTAGGATGCAGGATCCTGGGGGCGAGCCTCAAACTCTGAACTAGCCCTTCAACCCTAAGCCCTAGCATAGAAAAGCACTGCACATCTCGTCACCAAGCCGCGAAGGTATAATATTGCCGAAGCGAGTTGCTTGCCGGCGTTTCTGGTGCACCATTTACTTCAGGGTCTTATCCTGGGCTTGAGAGATGTCCAGCCCAGGTTTAGGCTCGCATCTGCTCTGGTTCTAGGGAACTTTCCGAGTTGTTCAGGGAGGTTTCGGTGGGGCATACAGCCTGGGTTCAGGATTGCTTTTTGTCTTAGCACCTCATGTGAAGCTGGTTAGCAGCTGTGAAAACACAAATGCGGCCCTACGGGAGAGAGGGGCAAGAGAATCTTGGCTCCTGGCACCTAGCTACAGGATGACCAGGGGACTACACAACCCTCACGAAGATATTTCCTTAGTAGCTCCACCCAATCAGAGCACTCCTACCCTCGAGCCCCGTACACCCTAAAAAAAACTTAAATCCCAAACCCGAACCCTCATTTTCATGGGCTGTAGTCGTTATTTGCGGGTGTTGAAGTGTAATAGTTGGCCGAGTCATGTCTTGAAGCAGATTGAGCAATGTCTCAAGCTATGTCGAGTGATCGTGGTGACTGGGGGGTGAACTTTATGGGTTAGGGTCTGAGTGAGTTGGTTTGGTCTGAGAGTATCCCCAGTCATTGCCGTGGAGACCGAACTAGGATGAGTCTTGCCTGCCGCCAGTGCGAGTCGAACCTTCCGCCTTCAACCCGAAACCCCAAGGAAGGCTTACGGTTTCGGGTTTAGAGGTTCTTCAGGGTTTAGACTATTAGAGCACAAGATGTCATGCAACGGGCAGGCAAGAAGGGGTCCCCAGCCTAAAGCCTCAACCCCTTCAGGCATGGCACACTGGCAGTTGCCGGCCACGGCGGCATTTCTGTTCGCCATGGTGTTGGAATCCGTGCCCCATCTGTTGGTCTGAGTTAGCTTTTTGACTATGCGTTTGTGGGAAAAGTTCATCCTGTGGCACAGCTTGAACCCGAGCCTGAGTTATCTAGGTAGATAGATAGATATACGGATAGATAAGCATAGATAGATAGATAGATAGATAGATAGATAGAGAGAACAGAGATAGATAGATAGATAGATAGATAGGTAGATGGATAGATCGATAATTCGAAAGATGAATAAATAGATAGGTGCATAGACAGACAGATAGATAGCCAGATAGGCGGATAGGTAGATAGGTAGATAGATAGAGAGATAGAGAGATAGACAGGTAGAGAGATAAAGATATGGAGAGATAGATAGGTAGACACATACAAACGTGTAACAAAAGTTGCAGTCCCCTCTCGAAGGTGCTGACCGCCTTAGCCCGGACTTGTCCTGAGCCCCCCAATCCACCTGCATTCCGGACACGCATCGGAGTTCCTTTAAAAGATCTCGCTTCGCTTGCTTCGTGCGGCAGTGTAGGCTTACAAACTATTGGAGACTTATGTAATGCTTGATCAGCCTTGCCCGGCCAGAGTGTTACCCCGAAGCTTGAACCTGATGTGAAAACCAGTCGGGCTTCCAAGGTGTTCTTCGTGCTGATGCACCTTCCGTCGCCCGGAGGCACACGCCCTTTGAGCATGCCGCCTGCATGCAAAAAGGCGTAGGGTTTTTGAAAACTTGAGGTCTAGGGAATGAGGGGAGACGACAGCTATGCTTACGAATCATATGAAAGTCAATCGGACGCCAGGGATGGTTCAATATCGCTTTCTTAAAACGCCTCGATAAAAATGCAGTCAGAGCATCAGGGGACACAGACTAGGTTTCTTGAACCAGCATGGGGCTCCACTATTAACGACATCGTTCTGGCCTTCCCTGCTCTGCAGTATCACAGGATCAATATCTTCATGGGGGGCATGGCTGGCGGGCTCAATGTGCTGCTCACCGGCGGCCGTTTGGGCAGCTTGGCACCAGCCAGCCACTTCTTCAACTTACATTTCTCAAAGAGCAGCTGCGTCTCCCCGAAGCAGCAAGGTCCAAAGACCCCGAGAGTAGCAGAAAGGCGTGAGCCATCCTCAGAAAGTGAAGTCCAGGCCTTCAGACCCAGGCTACCGAAGCAAGTGCCCCAGGTTTCGCCCTCGGCTGGCACTTCGGTCTGGCGCTTAAGGCTTCAACTCTACGATGTTGTAATCTTCCGCCACGCCACGGTGGCTTGAGGTTTAGGCTTGTTGGTTCAGGGTTCAGGGTCGTTGGGCTGCGGCTTGGCGCCATGCTGTTGCTTTCTGTTAATTTCCCCGGCCGACTTCCCAAGCCCGGATGCAAAAAAGGGTGTTTGGTTGGTGAAGGGTTAATGGCTTAGGCCATGGCAGGCAAGTATCGGTTTTCGGGTAAACCCAGCTCCCTGAAGAAAGCTAGTTGCAGCATGCCCCCCTTGAGTCTGCCACCAATCTGCTCGCTTCTCGCATTGCCAGTGCGCCACATGCTCTCAAAGGATGTGGTTTTCCTGCACATGGTACGACGACTTTAGGAGGAGAAGCCATGGATGCAGCGGTTCTGCTCTCCCTCTACATCTGGGAGGGATGCATGCAGGGTATCGCCTTCGAAACCATCCCGGCCCTCTTGAGGAAGAATTCGTGGGCAGTGAGCAAGGGAGAAAGCGACGAAAACGAGAGGCTTCTGAACTATTCCGAGGTGCCCTTTCAGATCAAGTTTCTGCTTTGCTTCCTTGTTGAAAGGCAGGGAGCCATGTGGCGACTGGAGTCCCGAGAGGCTAAGCTCGTGATTCTTCTGTCTCTTTCGGGCTTTGTTTTACTTGCCTGCTCCAGCGCCGTCGTGGAGATGCTCGCGTCGCAACCTCCCGACCTGTGGTCGCTTGTGCCGTTAATCGGCATGCTGGCTGCCCTGACAGCTCTGGCAGACATTCTGATGGATGGCTGGGGTGTGGAGAAGTGCCGTGCTTCTCAAAAGCAAGGGTTTCCGTTCAGTACCAGTAGCATGAAGTAGCCACCACAGACACGAATCTTACATTTGGTATGGTATGGTCTTGTCGACACTGGGCTGGGCATCAGCACCAAGTCTCGCTATCTGACCGGTAAATAGCAATCTGCCCTTCGCACGGCTGTCTTGTGATGTCCTCGTTTTCCCGAGGCTTCGACCAGAGCACGCTTCGCTATGCCAGGGTCTTGGCCTGGAGATCGGCCGTTTGGGCGCCAACGAGGTGTTCTTCTACCTGAAGGATCTGTTTGAGACCATGGAGCTCCTCTCCGTGCTATTCAGGGCGGCAGGCATGCTTTCCGTGGCTATTGCCGGTTGTCTGTATCTGCGGATCCCTGGAAATAGACCTGCGGCAGCTCAGGGACGGGGCTTCCGACATCAAGTCACGGAAGTGTTTGGCTTCCTTACACAGAGTGTCAGGGCAAGATACTTCCTGGGGCTATTATTGCTGCTGAATTTCATCAATGGCCACGTGGACTTTCAGAGCCAGCGCTACGATGCATTTGGCCTGACGCCAGAAAAACTGGCATTCTTCAACATGCTGGTTGTGCCGGTGTCCTTTTGCACAGCATACTTTATGGGGACTGCGGATTGGCCAGCACACCGTCTCAGGTCACTTTACTTCGGGCTCGTGATCCTGAACTTCGCATCCATTTGGCACTTGCGTGCTTGTGAAACTGCGACGCCGGAGATGCTGAAAGCTGGCAGCTTGTACTGGACATATGCAGGTCTCACTGCAGTGCGAAAACTGATCAACGATTCGATCTTCGTAATTGAAGTTAGCATCATCAACGGCCTGGCTGCGACACACCCTTTGATTTCTGGTTCAATCATCTCTGTGCTTGCAAGCGCCTCCAACTTTTGTGGCTCCCTGCCGGAGCAGTGGATGCCAACTGCCATTGCCTCTGTTGGCTTGGAGTGGACTGTCACTATACACACGGCCTTGGGACTGGTTGCTGTGGTGCTGCTGGTCCCCCTCATCGGCTAGGGGACATGGCCTGCTTCGTTGTCTGCCCAGATCCCGGAAGTGCTGAATATAGGAAGCTCTTGCAAGAAGAAACCCCCAAGCCACCAAGTCGAGAGCGGACCAAGCCCTGGGACTTCAATCCAGTGTGAGTGTCAAAAAGCGAGCCTTGAGCAAGCCCTGCGCTCAATGACAACTTGGCAAGTGTCGGCTGGCATGTCCCATGTTGATCCCTAAGACCCTCAAACCCTTTTAAGTCGCAAGCCCCCTTAAGCCCTTGGATCTTCGTCTTCTGGCGGTAGCGAGTGTAGTCTCGAGTTCAGGGTTCAGGGCTTGGGCTTCAGGGCACAAGAGAGTGCAGAAATAGATAGACAGCTGGTACATATGTAGATACACCGACAGGTAGAAACATGGTTCGATAGATAGATTCAGATAGATGTGATATCTGCGGCATAGACTTCCCACGAGAAACTTCTTACCTCGGATCGTTCTAGGGGCCATAAGCGGTTCCCACCTGCTTGAAATGCAAGGCCCGGACTTGAGGCACCTTTAACTTCTCAAAAATGTCCTCAATCAGAAATTCGACGGGAGGACTGGTGTAGTCACAAACACTCCTAAGTAGATAGACTTTACTGTTCGTTCCACGGGATGTGTTGGGGAGTGCTGTTGGAGGAATTTGAGTGATGTCTCAACTTCACATTTTGAGAAATGGTTTCTGGGGCAACTCTCCAAGCAGACGCGCAGGCATGTTGTGTGCCATGTTACGTTGCCGAACCCCAATGAATCCCTCAATCCACAATCCCAGAGCCCATGATGCACCCAGGCTGGAACATCTCCATGGGTAACGTCTTCGGCATGAGCACAAGTGGCATTCCGATATCAGTGGCCCGGCACGATGCTAACCAAAGAGTGGACGGCTTCAGGTCGCATTTGCGTTTACCCGAAGCTCCAAACCCCAACCCAAAACCACTCCGCCGAGTAGGGATGTGGAAGTGCACAGGCCTTGAGCTCAGCTTGATCTTGCTGCCAAAAAGCGCCAAAAGCCTAAACCCCACGGACAAAACCCAATCCCGGAAAGCACTCCAACTGGACCTTGGTTGGGTTTTTGGTCGTTTGACAGTCGGATATCTCGATGGACGCATCTCGAGAGGTCAGCTGAATCATCCCCCCTTGGATCGGGCTTAGGGGGTTTAGGGCAAAGTTTAGGGTTCAAGGTTCGGCTTAGAGGGTTGAGGGTGCAATGGTTTAGATTTGAGCCCACTGGGAAAAAGAAGGTTGAGAGTTTGGGGTTCAGGGCTAAGACTTCTAGGGTTGAAGGCATCGGATTCCCTATCTGCTGGAGGGGCGAAGTTTTCGCGCTTGGCGGACCTCCGCAAGACATTCCCAGCCATCAGCAAAGGGAGTGTTTCAGCTTTGAGGGGCTCAGGGCGTTGGTTTGCGATGCATGTTTTGGGGTCTCGGGCCCTGTCTTGTGTGTTGCTTCTGCGAGACACGTTTTGGGAGTTTCACTCTCAGGAACTACCCAATCCTCCAGCGCGAAAACATGTCCTGCCACAAGTGTGGGAAGCTTTCCGGGAGATCAGCTCAACCCCTAAGAGCCCGAAGCTCCCATGTGCCCTATCCCCCGAGAGCTCGAACCCAGAAGGCGCACGAAACCTACAAACACCGAGTCATCTGAGGCTACTTTCATCTCGGTGCTGCCGCATCCGGAGAAGGAGACCTACCATGGCGGATGCCTCACAGGGGTTTTGGGGCTTCAGGTTTAGGCTCCGGTTCGACCAGGAAACTTGAGCTCAACTTCGGGTTCAGGTTTGGCCTGTGTTTCGGCGGGCTTAGGGATTTAGGCAGTCGAGTTCTGATTTTGAGGTAGTTGGGGTATGTCCGGGTATTGATTAGGGTTTAGGGTTTTCGAGTTTTCTATTTTGGTTTTGATTACACCAGGCGCGTGACAAACAAAAACACGACCCTCTACGCTCAGTCCTTGCGGTGTGGCATCCGCAGTCAGCTGGGTAGGTGGCAACCGCAGCCAGAACCTAACCCATAAAACCGCATGGCAATTAAGACACATTCCAGACTCTGACTCTAACACCAAGATTTCGATTGGAAGCTGAAGGGCTGCCGTAAACCATCCAGACAAGCTGCGCATGATCCGCATCCTGGTGCCAGGTGGCGTGTTTGGCCCAGAAGGGGGCGTGGTCTCGCCGGCGGCCTACTCGCTGGGTGGCCCTGCCGCACTGAGCGCCCGAAACCTTTGGAGGTGCAGGCCAAGCCTGGTGTGGAAGCGTCTTCACGGTTTTGCGCTTGTGATCTGTGCTCGTCACGATTGCTTATATCCTGTGAGCTCGGGCTTGATGTGCAACGTGGGGGTGGACTTTGTCACCCTAGCGGGGCGAGTCGCGGTGAAGCCTTGGCTGCTTCGTGTAACTGTGACAGTCGAAACCCTAGGCCCTATACTGTAAATGGAAAATGCGGAGCCAAGCCTTAAAGCCCACACTCCAAACTCCAAGCCCTTAATTTTGGGATCGCGATTGTGCGGCTCAGGTGTCCTCCTGCTCGCGTGGGGCTCGAATGGGTGACTCCGTGTTGTGCAGCAGCCTGTTCTCGTGGCGGTCGGCCGAGGTGTTGATCTACGGATTGCCCGAGAACATGGCGACGGCGCTGGTAGCGACGTGATGGTAACAAAAAGGAGAAGCCGTTCGACAGATTGCACCCTAAAGAGGCTTCTGGGAAGAATCAAACCACAATGCGATGCAACAGCTGCCTGCTTGTTAGGCTAAAAAGACCATTGCGGAGTGACTGTGGGCCTGCAGTCCCGGTTGCTTTCCATACTGTAGCGCCCAGTGCCCAGAACTTCTCCAAATTCCAAATCAGTTCCTAGTCTTCATTAGCCGGAAGAAGCTGTGGATGTTCGCTTGCCTTCGACCCAGCTATGGCTGAATAGTGCCACTGCGTCTATTGCCCAATCAAGGTTCGTGGTTTTCATACGTTCAATCCGGAACCCTGAAAATTCAAGCAACAAGCTGTCCCGCCGCTTGGCGAGAGTGAGCGTTAGGGTGGTAGACATGCAAGCCCTGTATACCCTGCCACCCAAAAATCAACAGCCAGCAACAACAGCAACAGCAACAGCAACAGCGACAGCGACAGCGACAGCCACAGCGACAGCGACAGCGACCGCGACAGCGACAGCGACAGCAACAGCGTCAGAAGCAACAACAGCAACAACCACATAGCAGTTCAGATAGCGAAGGGAAAGCTCATTTTGGACCTGACCGCGCAACTTGTTTACTCGAAGTTCAGCAATTCCACCATCAGTGTCAGCTACTTCTAAACAAATCTCAACAAGCCATGTGATCTTTCAAGGGTCCTTAGGTTTGTGTCAGCTCTACGAAGCCCTGGCAGTCTGATCGGTTCGAGGCACGACTGGCCTCTGTTGGATGCTGTTGCGGCCGCTTCCATTGCACGCTGCAGTGAGTTCGAAGGGCAGGACTGGCCTTTCTGCATTGGTTTGAACAGGGTGCTGGAGCCTTTGACTCCTAGACCTCATAGACCGTCCTTTGGGACTTGAAAGGAGGTGGGCTCTCACGTTTAGTTGAGGCTTTGTGCTCGTGCTATGGTGGACCCCATCATCGTAAGCCAACTTGGGTAAGACCCGTGGCATGACCCCAATAGGAACGTGTACGTCCAGGCAGCTCTACGAAACCCCATGAGAGCTACTCAACTTGAGTGCCAGAAGCCGTCTCAACATTGTTTCTTTTATTTTAGGTATGGCCTACCCACGATCCCCATACCCCGAACCCGAAACCCTGTCATGAGCCCGAAAGCTTTGGCCTTAACCCAAACCATGAAGGGTTAGACCGTGAAGGCTGAACACTAGGCCCCCTACACCCCGTGCAAAGTTCGTATCCTGAATTTTAACGCCGGCGTCCTCACAAACCTTACGGTTTTAGGGTTCAGGGCTCCGGGTTCAGGCTGAGGCAAGCGTTCCAAAGGCTCCAGGTTGGGGGCAGTCTCCAGAGTTCAGGACTTGGCGATCACTGCATGGTGCTGGGCGAAGCTGGAGGACTTGCATCAGTGAGATTCTCTGCGGGTATCGAGAAGCTGCTACTACTACAACTAACTACAACTACTACTAATTACTACCTACTGCTAACTACGATGCTGTAACCGCTGCTGCTGCTGCTGCTGCTACTACTACTACTACTGCTACTGCTGCTGCTGCTGCTGTGATGGAGGGTCTACGGTAGAGGTGATGGGGTTGCGGGGGTTAAACGTCTCAAGTCAGATTTTTCAGAAGCCTCAGGACTGAAGAAGGTTTTCGCGCTTGACAGGTGAATGCAAGTTTGGCTTCCTGGATTTCGTGCAAAGGAAAAACGGCCGCGCGCCACAAACTCCAAGATGATCCTATCTGCCCAGACCCGCACTCGAGACTCGAGACCTCACACCCAAAGTTTGACCCCCCTCCCTAAGCCTCACACCCTCAGCCCCAGACCGTCTGAATCGGGGGAATCACTAAGGGCATCGTCGGGGCTAGTCGTCGTCCTAGGGGTGCATGGAGGCCGGACCAGTGAGTAACAGTATTCTCTTCGATGGTCCCTACATACGTGTACCATGATACGACAGGCAACCAAAATTCCAATTATTAAGAACCGCACATGATTCACTACGGGTCTTTGCAGTGCGACTTGCGCCACCTCGGCGGCAAAACAGGACCTCGGCGCCGAAACCCTCCGCGAAGACACGGGCCCCCTATTTTTTCCACCCCCTAGCATATTTTTTTAACCCCCCCCCCCTATTTTTTTGACCCCTGT
>CAJNJA010026486.1:0-32131 GCA_905231915.1 Symbiodinium necroappetens | reverse complement strand
TGTGTGTGTGTCTGTCTGTCTGTCCGTCTGTGAGTCTGGCCGTCTGGCCGTTTGTCCGTCTGTTTGTCTGTCTGTCTGTCTGTCTTTCTGTCTGTCTGTCTGTCTGACTCTCCGTTGTTTGCCTGGCTGTGTGCACGCACGTGTGAGCGCATGCATGTGCGCAAGCATGCATGCAGGCATGTATACATGTATGTCCGTATGCATGCCTGTGTGTATGTATGTAAAGCTTCATCAGAAGCTAGTAGCACTGACTGCATGTGGTACATCAAATACTCCATGTTCGTGTATACACACATGTAGACAAAATGTAAACACATCCGATACCCTTACTGGTGGGTTTGGGGTTCAGGTTTGTTCGCTTTTGCGGTCGACCACTGCAAGCAGTGTTGCAGTGGAATCCCATCCAAGGTAACTGTAGCTCTATGCACGTATGATGAGCATGTCTTCCGTAGTTTGCTATGATGGTGTACGCCGGCTGCTTGTTTACATGCATACCATGGATATAAATATGTATGTGTTCATGCATCTTTACGGGCTTGCACATGTAGGGCCGTAGGGTTCAGAGCCGAAAGCATTCACACAGAACTACACACCCGCACATGAGATGGCATCGCATGCGGCATAACGCACGCGTACCTTCATGTGCGTTTAAAGAGGCAGAAAGGTTTCATTCTCTGGCCTCCCTCATCTTCCACTAGGTGGGCGAAGCAGAGGAAGCACGACTTCCATCCGTCTCTCACCATGCGACTTGAGAGCATTTTCTGAAGCGATGTTCAAAATTCAGGACCAACGGTTGGCTGTAGGGATCTGCTTCATGCATGAGCATGATCCAACTTGGGTGATCTCCTTTTCTGTGCAGCAGATAGGCTTGGGGCTTGGAGTCTGTTTCTTCCAGACCCCGGTGAACCGAAATCCAGTCATACTACCTGCTGTCCGGAGTTTTTTCCCTTACGACACCTTTTCCTCTTTCGAGAGCATGATTTCCTAGACTCGAAACTCGTCAGTATCTAGTCCAAAAGCATCATGGCTTTTGGCTTGCCTTGCGAAGGTCAGCCGCAGCCCGTTGGGGGCTCCCGATGTGGGGGAAGCTCGGGAAGAGGCTGCGAAGCCGGCTTTCCCTGTCCGCAACCTATTTATTTATCATTATTTATTATTATTATTATTTTTGTTATTGTTTTTTGCAAGTGTGGCCAAGTTTTGCAGGGTTCCCCAAAACCCTAAACCCCACGCCCCAGTCTTCTAGTAGCTCTGTTATCATCCTTTCCTGTGGGGCACAAGGGCAAGCTAGGAAAGGCTGAAACGTTCTGTAGTGAAGTGGATCTGAGGGATCAGGTTTAAGTTCATGCACCTATCGGGAGGTAACAGATTCCTACACCGTGTAAATCCCCAATACCTCGCGCCTTTGTTCTGGTGGGGGCTGCGCAGTAGCACAGTAGCACCGAGACTTGGACCTGCAGGCTGACGTCACGGGGGAGAGCGAAGCTGGAATGGAAATCGTCCTTGGCGAAGACGAGCCGGACATACCGGCAGCTGGGTAATTGAAAGGACGTGGAGATGTTTAGAAAAAGGGCTCAGACAAAGTCAGCTACGTGCTGTTTTCAACTTGCATGCTTGGACTACTTGTTTCCGGTGTTCTGGAGTCTGGCGGGTTTGTTGTGTAGAACAGCCTCTCCTAAAACATGTCATAGGCGCTGTGCCAGGGGTTTCAACTGGGGGACTCTTCCTAACGAGTGTTGGGACCTACTACCGGGCCTTGCCTACTGTTGCCTCACGAGTGCAAATGGGTCCTTGCTGCCATTGACTTCTTTCCAAACTGATCTTAAAGCTCAGGGGAGGTTGGAGAAGGAGGAAAAGCCTCCCGCTGCGGACATCGAGCAAAGTGCGCCCTGTCTTCAAGATGTACTCCTTTGTTGTTGTCAGCCAGTTCCGATGCGTATTGCGGTGTTGCGATACGTGGTGGAGGCTGTTGGGTCGTCTGCTGTTCCCAGTTTCCGGCTTTTTTCGTCCTTTAGCTCCAGAAGCAACCGAAGCCCTATACATCAAAATAGCAACCACGTCGAAGAAGCCAAAACACTTAGCGGCCTAAAATTCCTGCTGCCAGCAGAATATTTGAACACGCTGGAACTTTTCGAAGGCTGCAATTCCTTACCTTGGGCCTGTCAACCGA
The DNA here is from genome assembly GCA_905231915.1 of Symbiodinium necroappetens. Taxonomy (NCBI): domain Eukaryota; class Dinophyceae; order Suessiales; family Symbiodiniaceae; genus Symbiodinium; species Symbiodinium necroappetens. Next base: position 29,964 of record CAJNJA010026486.1, on the reverse strand, counting down.
AAGTGGTTCTCAAATCTGCTGACACCCAGAGGCCTCTGAAGTCAGCGTGAAAGGATGCGAGCTCTTGCTCCGAGGCCTGCCATGGTGCAGGGTTGAGGCGTAAGGCTTGTGATTTGATTGAGCTGGGGTGTTGAGTTCAGAGCGACAGATCGCATTAGTGAGAATGACAACTACAAGACGCCCTGGAGTGTCTTGAGAATGACTTGCTGTTCTATGAAGCCATGGTCGACACTGTTGGTTTGCATCAGCATCAGTTTCGCCCAACATGAACGGCAGTCTTTGATGTCGTAGAAGACTTTGTTTGCGCAGCACCGGGTCAAACTTATTGAATCTGTAGCATACAGATCCCTGAAGAACCCTCACCGACAAAACTCCGGAGCCCCGAAATGGCATGCAAAGCCCTACGGCCCTAGGTAGCTCTAAGCTTAGGAGTTCGTATAGCAAGGATCCGAATGCTTAGCATTTACAGCTCCCCCAGCTCTACACCTCCAGCATTTAAAGACTCTTGCTATGTCCATGCTTGAAACTATGGGCCATGGGTAGAAGCGTCACATCGCAGCGGAGATCAAACGATGCCCGCAGGTTTAAACCCCAGAGCATCAACTCGAAACCCAAGTGAGCCGTCCCTTTTCAAGTGCCAAATACAGTACGTACTTCGTAGATATTTCGGCCCCAAAAGTACATACCATACCAATTAGTACTTGGCCCCTTCGGGTGGTGTTGAGAAATGGCTTCTGGACCTGCGAAGTCCCTGGCAGGGGCATCGGAAGAGCGATGCATCGAGGATCCGCCGGAGAAAGACCCGAAGGTCCATCCCCCCTAAACCCTGAGGGTCCAAAGGACCTAATCATCATGTACTTGGGTTACGGATAGTAGGAGTTTCCCGGCTGGTTGCGAGAGTCCTGGATGCAAAAGTTTTGTAGGTTAGTATCCAGAAGAGTATATAATTTTTGGGTATTGGGACCCTTAGGAAAACCCACACTCGAAACCGCAAGAGCTCCTCTGAACTCCTAAATCCCCTATGCCTATAAGCCCTACAGACCAACTGTGGTTTCGGTTCGAGGGTTGAGGGTCCTCTAGCTTCGGCACTTCGGGCGGAGAGAGAGTTTAGTGCCTGGCGGGTTGTTGAGTGTCGCTGTTGGATCAGGGGGCCCTGATCTGCTAAACCCTGAACCTTGAGGCAAACATGCGCTTCACCACACCCTGAGCCCTAAACTCTAAAACCCTGTCCGAGTGTGCGTGTCAAAAAACTCCAAAGCCCTGAACCAAAAGGCAAAAACCCTAAACCCTAGACCTAGTGTTTTCCCCCTAACCCCTAAACCCTAAACCCTAAAGCCCGGAAGTGCCAGGAGGACCTCACCTCTCCTCCGAGCTTGGGCCAGAAAATGGATAGCCAGAGCCAGACCTCCATCAGGTTTCCCACGTGCCTCAGCTTCGAAGACGGAGTCTGTAATGATTGGGGGTTTAAAACAAAAACCACTCAATCGAAACAGGAGTTGATTGGAGGGGGGAAAAAAAGAACCCCTCTTTCGAGAAAGGAGTCTGTATAGTGCTTGACTTTGACTTAAGGTTTTTGTGAGGTTCTACAGGGTTTCCAGAAAGGTTTCCAGAAGGTTTCTATAAGGTTTCTGCACGGGTTCTTTGCAGGTTGCCATGGCGGTTGGGAGTTTCTTGGGTTGAGGACTCCTCAGTGGTGAAGGCGTAGACTGTAGGAATGCCGGGATCCAGGATTTTGCAGTCAACACCTCAGCAGGCACCCTGTATGGACCCCAAATGGCTGGATCCTTATCACAAGGCTTTCAGGGGCCCTCGATTCGTCCCGCATTAGGACGGGAAAGACCTTTGACCTGCCAAGACATCAAAACTGAGCGTAACCCGACTGGCTCAGATCCTGCAAGGTGTAGGGCGCCCCGGCCCCAACCAGCCTGAACCCCAAAACCACGGAGCCTCTTGCAAAAAGCAGACAGCCAAGGTCGTCGGCCCTGCGGCAGAATGTCCTAGAACAGCCCATTTGCTCAATGATGGATTTTTTTTTGGGGGGGGGGACAGGTCCGGCTCGGGAGTTCTGCTACCAACCCTAAACCCATGAGCCCGAATGTGAGAGCAGAAAGACCTGAGGACGAGCTGCCCTGGTTGCATAATTTAAAACGGTAGAGGTTCCTGCAGTACGTAAGCATCTTGCCCAATCCGAGCACCTAAATTGAAGGTGACGCAGTTTCGGGCTGCAGGTCGTTGCATCGTTGCATACAGTGTTTACCGCAGCATGCCGTAGCCATTTTGGCTGAAGATTTACTGGTTCGCAACACGCAGTCCTGCGTCCCCAAACCTTCGCTGGACACCGGCATGGAAAAGTCGCCAAAAAGATCCTCAATGGCCTCGCCGCAGTGCTTGCCGATGGAGATGTGGACCGGAAAGGTGCGTTGGAGTTGTTGTCCGGCAACCACGAGAAGAACTCCAATATTGACATCCCTGTTGTGTATGCAGTCGATGGCACGGTCGTCGGGGCAGCAAGCTGAGCAGAGCTCAAGGGCCATGACATCGAGCTGGATGTGGCTTTGAGTGTGCGAAAAGGGCGCTTCGTGGCCGACTTCTTGGCTGGCGTGGAGGCCCGTGCGCTTCGCAGCGGCGGCAATAGCTTTTGGCCACGGCTTGCTTCCAGTCCGGCGACTGCATGCACAGACTTGTCGAGAAGGCTTCAAGTCTCTATCCGGATCGTCTCCAACGGGCGCTTGCAAGAGAATGAAGCCAACGTGGCAGGAACTTTCGCCGGCAGCACTGAGGATCCTGTCGGCTGCATAGTTTGGCGACCTATTCCTGCGGTTGCTCGACACTGAGAACTTAACCTGTGTGAAGGACGCGTAAGCTTTCTGCCCTGCATCAGCTGTCCAGCACGACCTTGATGCACTATGATGCTTTCTGCAGGAACATATCCAAAGAGCGGGCGGGTACGGACTTATCTGCTCCTGTGTCGGGATGGCGGACTTACCTGTTCCTGTGTCTGGATGGTCTACGTTGGAAGTGCAGTGACCAACCTGTTTCAACGGGTGGGTTTTAGACCACTCCGACTTTGGAAGAGGTCGCTAACCGCGGCACGCGATGCACACTTGTCCGGTCCTAGCCTTCCGAAGGCTGGGTCAAGGGGCGACAGTGCCGGTTTGAATTTCCGCTTTCTGATCCCTCTTCCCTCCCCCGCCTCCTCCTTCTTGTTGATTTTTCTCGTCGCTGCCTCTGCCGCAGCGCCCGTGTTCGGGAATGCCCCCAATTGAACCCAACTGCATTCGACCTCTTCGTGGTGAAGCTTGTTGGTGGGTTTTCGGCGGCCCTGCTTGTTGCAATCGACCTCTTAATGTGGCGAAAAAGAGTTGATTTTCGGGGAAACCACCGGGTTGCAACCGACCTCCTCGTAGCGAAGCTTCACCATTGGCCCGGCTTCAGTTCGACCCCTTCGCGGCGAAGGTTTCGGGGACACCCCCATTGCAATGGAGCTCTTCGTGGCGGAACTAGTTGGTGGGTTTTCGGGGACACCCCCCCCCCTTTGTTGCAACCGACCTCTTCGTGGCGAAGCTTGTTGGTGGATGGGCTTTCGGGGCACCACTACCGGATGCAATCTACCTTTTCGTGGCGAAGCTTGTTGGTGTGTGTTTCGGGGGCACCTCGAGAAGGCAATCGACCGGTTGGTGGTGAAACCTTTGTTGGTGGGTTTTCGGTGGCACCCACCGGTTGCAGTGGAGCACTTCGTGGTGAAGTGCGTTGGTGGGTTTTCGGGAAGCTTATTATTAGAGGGTTTGGGGATTGTGATTGACACTGTTCACCTTCAGAGTTGCCGTGCCAATCGAAAAACGGGAAGCTTGAAACTCATTGGTTTTCAGTGGGTAAACGGCAAGCTTCGATGGAGTCTTCCTCAAGCCCAAGCTCGGAAGCCGGGTCGTGACTGCAGTATTCTGGTCATGCCTTCATCCCACCCTCGGCCCTAAACCCTGCACCCTTATGGGTACGGGGCCCGAGATAGCTTAAAACTTTTTTCAGCTGCATAAGACCCTGGCAACTGTAACAACCCTGTCAGCCTTTCGAGCACCCCATGAAGCAGATCTAAAAAGCCTGCTAATCAATGTTCTTATGAAATGCAAACGAGTTCCTGCCGCCTGAGGCTTCAAATCGATGCACCTCGCCTCAGGCACTTCGCGGCTTGGACCCAGCAGGATACCCGGCCTAAGCGACAGGTTTTAATGTAGGGGTAAATCAAAGAGTGCCAGCTGCATTAACAAGGTTTAAATTTTTTCAAGATGACCACTATTTTGGGCTTCATATGTCGAAAGCTCCAATACTCCTCAAACTTAAAACCCTCAACCGTAATGCTAAACCCAAACCCCCAACACGACAGGACCTGTGACGAATTGAATGTGTCGTAGTTCATTAGCTACCACATTGCGAGTGTGGGTTCGCCGCGGCCACATGGGAGGCCCGAAAGTACGACCCAAAACCTTAGCCCTGTAAAACCCGAGCCGCACAACCCCTAAGCCTCGATCCTTAAACACCACAGCGAATGCTAAAGCTAAAATCGCCAAAACCCACAGCCCACACTCCCTACACCCTACCCCGAATCCCGAAACCCTCCTACATTCCCTAACCCAAACTTTAGACGCCTCACTGACAAGGCGCCCATGCAACCGCGAAGACCGTACAATATACGGCCCTGAGCCATTACCAATCGCATTCCCTATCGTAGGCCCCAACACCTGCTTCTCAATTGGTACGGCGGCTATATTGTACTAAGCACTACTGAACCCTTATATAGTAATTAACTCCTTAAAGTGACGCTTGTGACTATAGAGCCCGCTGAAGGAACCTCATCCTAATTACAACGGATTTCCTTTTGTGCCAGGAGGACCAGGCACCTTCACTGCAGGTGGAGTTTGCAGTGCAGGTGCCAAAGGCCGGAAAAAAGGGCGGTAAGGGTTAAGGGCTTAGGATTTATGCGGTTTAGGGCGCTTGATCGCCTTCAGACGGGTTCCCTGACGGGCCCGACGGGAGGTGTGCCGCAGTTTTAAGTGGGGTTCTGTGAGGCTTCTGGGCTTGAAGGGTTTGAGGGGGTTTGGCAATTTGGGAGAACGGTTTAAGTGTTTACCCTTTAGGGCTTAAGCTTTAGAGCATTTGAGGGCGGAAATGCTAAAGATTTTATGGCTTTGGAAGACCCTGCTCAAGAAACCCCCATTCGCCCTATAGGACTACTTGTTGTACCTTTACTACACCATATGGCTCCTACATTACACTCAAGAAGCGAATGTGGCTCACAGGCAGAGGTCGCTGACTGGCGCCAGCGCATGGCGACCTGCTCCTGGCACATGGCCGCCGGAGGGCCTTGGACCCAGGCCATTGAGTCAAACGAAGAAGTCGCTCTGTTGAGGAGTTTTGCTGTGTTTTCTTCACAGTTGCGATGAAAAGCTTGTGATATCATCGTTGACGGCGGGGCTCTGAAAATTCCGATAACGGCTGCTAAATATGGAGATTTTTCGACTGTAAAGGCTTACTAAAAGGTTCCAAGTTATAAAGGCTTTAGCCAGGCCCCGGTGCAGCAGCAGCCCGCCGCCCTGATCAAGAGCAAGGGCCGAGCTCCAGGGATGGATCTATTGGACCGCCCTGAGTTGCAAGGGAGGAGGATGGTCTAGGTACTGAAGGGATTTTTTGGGGCTCCTGACTACAAGTATGGTCCCTAAAGCATGTGTATGTAGGTGGGTGGGTAGGTAGGTAGGTATAGGTAGGCAGGTAGGTAGGCAGGCAGGCAGGCAGGCAGGTAGGTAGGTACGTATTGCATTGCATGCACACCCACACATGCCTACACAAGCTAGGGTGCGCACAAACAGTGATTGACATACACACACACAGAGACGGACGGACACACCTACGCATTAGAAACCACTTGTGTGCGGCATACCATCGTACTGCTGTTTTGCCGGCATCATGAGGAGTAACGGATTGGTCTCAGTAATCGTCACAGACGATTGGAAGTCTGAAGCTTGGATTCCGGATTCGCGTATTTGTGGCTTCCACTTTAAGACTTTCGGAGCCCCGAAGCACAACGACGCTTGTGAGAGGACTTTGTGGAACGCTGCGGCAACAGTTTGCTGGGCCGGCGCAACACTGAGGCCCAGGGAAGCGAGGGAAGGTGCAGGGATGCTGGGCTAGTTCGGGAGCTACTGCAGGCTCGTAATCGTTGTGTTCATCCTCTAAACATGACGAGCACTAAGTAAAAAGCCACAGGACGCAGAGGAGGCGGAGCTCAACGCTTTGCATCTGGAGGCAGTTTTTTTTTTTTTTGTGCGAGGGCTTTCGGGATGAGAGCGAAGTGTTTCAGGGTTTTCCGGAAGCTCTGGTGATGAGGGCTTCTGGACAATCTGCTATGCGGGCGGGAAACCGCTTTTTTTGCGAAACAGGGCAACGCTGCTGCAGCAGTTTGCTAGACTCCCTGACATGAGCCTGCTTCGGTACAGCATGTCGAAACTTCGGCCGATGATTATGCGTTTTGTCTTCCGAGGTGTTTACATTCAGGACATCACCGAAAGACGGGAGCACCTGCAAGCACACCATATGCATGTTAGCCAATCCGGAAAATTGGCTCCCACATACCTTGCCCAGTCAAGTCGATACTCGAGCTGGATACTCCCTTCCGTGCAACCTAGCATTAAAAGGAAGATTGCTAATCAAGTAGTGACAATGACAACAATCACAAGATCAATCGTCACAGTATGGAAGCAGCGGCAAACATCAGGTGGCCAGACAACTGCTTCGGAAGATGACGAGCCGAACTGCCCGAGTTTTGCTCGGCTTCTTGGCGGTATGCCTCATTCTCATGCTTGGGAACAGACTGTATGGCACCGGGGTGGCGGCTAATCTGTTTCACGCTTGCTTCTTGCCCGAACCTCTAGATGTTCCGCTTAGGCTTGCAGTACTTCTGCAACCTCGTTGCAGCTGCCTCCCTGCCATTTGTGCCTTGGCCGCAGCGGCTTTGGTACAGCACCCCCGGATAGAAATGAAGACGACAGTAATACTTACCGAAATTTCTCAAGAACCATAAATGCAAGTCGGTCTGTGCGTAGCCATGCCCGTTCACAGACATGACAACACTCAGGGCATTTCTTGCCCCAGAGGGCAGGACCCAGTCTGACGGACAACGCGCGGGTGCACGAGCCTCAAAAGGAGCGCAAATGCTCACATCTTTGTAATTTGCTAGAGATACTTGGTGTAGCTTGATATGGCGGCAGTGCCAGCGTTAGGAGAGAGCAGATCATGCAATTGCCGAACTAGCTGCAACCGGAATGCCTCTTCTGAGGCTCCACACTAAAGCTTGGAATGCCCAAAGCCAAAAAAAGGCAACTGATTCTAAATCCCAACACTGCAGGCGGGCTACCAGCTGATGACGAGTGGCTTGGCCTGAGCGTTTGCTCTCAAGCGGCGAATATCCCAACAGCCTATTCTCGGCACTGACTAGATCTTCGGAAAGCTTCCGGGCTTTTCTGGAAGATCTCCGTGATGATCGTCTACTGTAGTTTTAATAATTAATGCCCTTTACTTTTAGAACATATCTCCACACTCTGCTCCAAGCAGGAAGGCAATGTGGGAGTGCATTCTGTGCCACGAAAGCCGGCAGAAGGCGACTACGTGCTCGACCCTAAACCCTAAACCTAGGACATTTTATAGAAGGTCTATATGGGATACCTTATAGAAGCCATATAGAGGCCCCTATATACCCTAAACTCCCCACCTGTAGTTTCCTTAAATAAAACTCTGAACCCTAAGCCCTAAACCCCCGAACTCTAAGGCAAAGGGCGCTTTTACTGGTTTCACGCCGACCCGTGCCCATGAACCTCGCCTGGCATGTCCGAGTTGTGAGAGCCTAAACCCCTGAACCCTAAACCCTAACCCTCAACTCCTAAACTCCTAAACCCTAAACCCTAAACTCCTAAACCCTAAACCCTAAACCCCTACACTCTGACCCCTAAGCCCTAAACCCCCTGAACTAATTGTCCCGGCGAGGCTGCGACCAGGGCTTTCCCGGCTACATCCACGGTGCCTGGCTGGGGCTCCACAGCTGCCGATGTGGGGCAGGGATTCGGGTTTAGGGTTTAGGGTTTAGGGGGTTTGGGGTTGGTTTAGGGATTAGGGTTTAGGGTTTAGGGATATTTGGGGCAGGAAGTAGAGGGAGTAGAGGGGTGATGGGATTTAGGGTTCAGTGGTGCGCGCATGCAGCAATGCCCTGGCAGCTCCTCGCCAAGAGTCTCTCCCCAGGATTTCGGGGTTGAGGGAATAGAGGGTTTCGGGGATTTAGGGTAGGGGCTACCGGGAAATGTTGGCTTGCCATGCCCGTGGAGCAGTATCCGGCTTCAAGACGGGATGGAGAGGTTTGGGCAGGTCAGAGAGTGACAGACCGGGAAAAAGAGATAGGGCCTAATATGGGGTTCAGGCGTGTAGATCGTGAGGTTCTTTGCGATAGATGCCCGGAGCATTTGACCCTGAAGTGTGAAGGGGGGGAAGACCTAGACACAGCCCAGGTACATGTGCCTTACGAACCTTATGTCCTTGACGCTGCTCCGATTGCTGGGTGGCAGGCTGGGCTGCATCGCGATATGCATGTATGTCATACTATCCGTTTAAATGATGGCATGCATGCGAGTGTGTAGGTGTGCTGGTATGCTTGTTACGATGCGTGGATGTGCATGCAGGAATCTGCATGTATGTGTATGTGTATGCATGCATGTATGCATGTATGTATGTATGTATGTATGTATGTATGTATGTATGCCTGTGGTTTGTAAAACAAGATGTATCTGTGTGTGTGTCTCTGTGTAGACACATACATATATGCACACACATACATACCTCTCTCTCTCTCTCTCTCTCTCTGTCTCACTCTCACATGCAGTTTCTCAAGGCGAGCCGGCGTCTTCTGCTACGCCTTTCGATGGCGACTGCTCTTCAGGCTGTGCAGGGACCCACACCGATCGATTATATGTGTCCTAGTAGAAGCCTTAAACCTTAAACATCCCTAAATCCCAAAGCCGGAACCCTAAGACGGAGTCGCACTGTGCTGTATTCGTGCAATATGTAGCCCCTTCACATGATGGCTGCTATCCTGGATTGTTCGAGAGTGCCGAAACGCTCCTGGACTAGTCGTGGATCAGTGCCTGCTGCGTGCGACTGTGCGAGTCGAAACTGAATTGCCGTCCGAGGGCCCTTTGCTCCTTCATCTTGCTCACGGATACCTATCAGGATGCCACGCACCTCGGTAGAACCGCGCAAGCAAGGGGTCAGGGGTTCACGAGAACTTTGAGTTTTGGAAGCTTGGAACAGTTGCAAGAAGGTCTCATGGCATATTTTCGGCACATTTGTACCCAGTGCAGCCCTTTCTAGATTCTAGATCACAAAGGGGTTACGTGGCTGAATAGAGAACCCAAAAGCGAGCTGAGCTCCCGAAAAGCCCCCAAAGACCTCAGGTTCCCGGTGATTGCGAACAAGTGCAACTTTGAGCTCTGGTTTGTCTCGGCTTGGTTGGTGGGCCTTGGGGTGGGCCTGATGCAGGCAGGACCTGCATGAACCTGCTTATTAAACATTTAAGCCCTAAACCCCTAAACCCTAAACCCTATTATTGTGGGTGAAAGAGACTTTGAGGTTGGCTGGAACGGTTTGTCATGTATGAGTAGGACAAGATGACGTGGTGTAATAGATGGGGCTTGAATTAATACCAACATTGTTTTGGGGGTTCCTTATGATATTCATAGTAGAATGGACCCCAAAAGACCCTATCCCTATTCTAATTAATCATGAAGGCCCGTTTATATCAGACTCTTAGACCCTATAAAGCTACCCTAAACCCGAAACCCTCTCTCTCTCTCTCTCTCTCTCTCTCTCTCTCCCAAAACCCTAAACCCTCAACCCTAAACCCGAAACCCTAAACCCTCAAACTGAAGAGATGCAGGTCGTCGTGCAGCTGCTGGTCCTCTTGGCCATGGCGCTGCAGTACAACCGGGCCACGACCCCGGAGGCGCGGTCTTCCGATGATCGCCATAAGAAGACGCTTCGGGTTTTAGGTTGTAGGTGTTAGGTGTTAGGTTTTAGGTGTTAGGCTTTAGGGTTTAGGGTTTAGGTTTCAGGGTTCAGGGTTTAGGTTTTAGGGTTTCGGGTTTAGGGTGTCCAGTTAAGAAAAGGTTTCAGGCGGTCTATAGGGTTTCTTTTGGCACAATTCCTGATGCGCAAGAAGCAAATCAAAGTTCTGGCTTCAGGCTCGGAGGCTCTGCTTCAGGAGAGTGTTCGCTGGCAGACAATCTAAGCCCATGCTGAAAGAAGTGAGGTGTTCAGGGAATCAGGATATGGGTAGTTCTCTAAATTATCGTCCCTATTTTGGGTCCCCAATAGAGTACGGCACCCTTATAAAAAGGACCCCAAAGGGGACCGGACCCTAATTTAGAGAATTACCCATATGCTTGGATTAAAGGAAACCGGCTACCAGAAGTGAAAAGCATCCTCTCAAGCACGAGAATCCTGCAGAAAGCCCAGCGGGGGAGGAAAAGTGGCACGCAACAACGAAGCAGCCTTTCACAATAAACCCCTACACTCCAAAACCCCCAGCTCTAACCCCGAAGCCTTGAACAAAAATACCCCTTCGCTCTAAACCCGAAGGATTGACAAAAATATAAAACTCAAACAGCTGTGAGCCTCACCCGCCATTTTCCGGTTCGCTGCTCCTCGTTGGGCTTTGCTGCGGCGGAGTGGTTTTCCGATTGCCCAATCTCAGCTTGGATCAGGTTTCAGGTTCATAAGGTTTGAGTCTTTGCCTTTCTGCCTCGAGCACAAGCCAACAAAACAGGCGCAGCAAAAGCCCCCAGGGCCGAAACCCTGAACGCCCTATACGCCTACAGCCCGAAAGCCCCGGAAAGAAGCCCGCAAAAGCCCTCACTTGAAAGCTTTGATAGAGCTTGACGGAAAGAGGACCCACCTGAATCTTATGCAAAAAGCCTCAAACTTTACACAGTTCTGTCAAAAAAGAAGCTATCAGACCCGAAGAGAGATCGCCTCTAACAGCCCCTAATAGAGCCCCCACCCCTGGGGCCTTGTCAGGAGCGGGACCGCCTTCTGGTTCAGGGCGCCTTCACAGCCCTCCGCGGCTCCGACAACTTGGCGTCGGCCTGAGATTCAGGGTTTAGTGGTTTAGGGTTTAGGGGTTTAGGGTTTAGGGGTTCAGGGGTTTAGGGGTTTATTTTTTCGGGTTTCCTCTGTCCCTGAGCAGCCGGAGAGGGGGGAGGAAGGGGAGCAGGTGCCGGCGCGGACCGATGTCCGAAGATGTAAAAAAAGGGGCCCGACTTAGAAGTACAGTTATGTCTTCTAGGCCCTCAACTGGGGCTATATCTGACAAAGTTTGAGTAATTATAATATACCTCCCGGACCTGTGACTTCTTTAAGCATTACGTACGGCCCCCCTTTTTACTGCAATTTTTTCTTGAACCCTAAAGCCCTTGCTGGCAGGTCCTCGTCTACGCCGTGCGCCCGGCAGTGGAGGATTCGACCGGTCTTCTTGTTGGGTCTTGTACTTAGGGGTTTAGGGGTTCAGGGGTTTAGGGGTTTAGGGGTAGAGTCGCTGCAGACCGGATGCAAAAGGGGTCTAGGGTTTGGGCATGCGATCCAAGGCTATGCTGAAGCAAAAAGGCTGGAGCCCATACGAACCAATGGTCTTTGTGAGCGAGTTTGAGTGGAAGGGTTGAGAGTTCTGGGGTTTAGGGCCTCTTCAGGATCTCGGAGTTCAGCGGTGTATCGGAATCCCCGGTATAGCAGGTGCTTGTGGCGAGAAGTTCAGGAATCCAGAAGATTAGACTTGTCGCTTGGTTTCGGCGCAGGCCCCGTGAGATGTCCAAAATTGAAGTCCCCTTTGAGTGCCTGGCACAGGTGAGGTGTTCGTTTCGGCTCAAACCCTAAACCCTAAACCCCTAAGCCCTAAACTTGATATATTCGGGGAAGCGTGGGAGCAGCGAACTCTCCCAGGGTCCGAAGTTGTGGGCCTCAGTCGTGATGATAAAGGGTCGAACGGAGTCTGGCTAGTCCTCCAGTCCAGTAGCACAAAAGGGTCCGATGTTGGGTGGAGGATCGAAGCAGGACTAGAATGGGAGTTTGGCAAAGGGGCTCATGTCATCATGTTCCCGAGCCGTGGAAGGTGGCGTGCTTTCAGTTCACAGCTTGTTAATCTTTTCTTGCCCTGGTGCCAACATGGATCGGCCTTGCATCTCGTCTTCTAAGGCTGAACATCAAAGCTACAACGCAAATAAGGAGAACGAAAAAACGAAAATGACCATGATGATGATGGTGGTGATGATAGCAATACTAGCGTCTTCGGGCGTTTTCGTGATTCCTGGAATCCTAGAAGGAGCGACTTGGTGGTGCGAGCTCCTGGGCCATGCAGCCTGACTGCATACAGTCATCCAGACGGTCCACCACCACCATCAGATCACCTTCAGACAATCACCATCAGACCACCACCATGATGATGCTGAAGACTCTGGTCACCGACATAGGAGCAGCTTTCAGGACATGTCGTCATCATCGTCTGCCGTGAGGAATGACAGGATTGCCCAGTTCTGCCACGTCAGCATGTTCCTAAATCTTGCCGCTGCTATCGCGCTGTTCTGCAGCCACACATACTGGCCGAGCTTCCCTCGTGCAGTTCCAGCCTCATCCAAGGAAGCTTTCGGAAGCACGCATCGCCTTCCTGCGATTCATTTTCGAGGATGTGGAGCAGAGCGCACTGCAAGCTGTTTTCCTGATCTTCTACGACGAGGCCGATGGTGCATAGGCATATGTGGTCGTGACATCTGGAGATGACGCATATCAAAGTCCTGTAGACAGCGCTGAATAACATTCCCCATCGACTACATCTATGCAAATTTTCTTTTTCTTCTTGCTAATATTCTGGTTAATACTACCCACTGTTATTGTTACATTCAGAAATATTACTATCGTCATTAGTGTTTTTTGTCTAGTCTTCTTTCTGTTATTATGAGGATTAGTAGTAGAGGCTTTGCCCTGAGCACGCAGATCTCAGGCCGCCTTTGCCGACAAGCTTTGGGTCACGACGTCCATCGCCACGTCGCTGCTGTCCCTTGGATCTTTCGGGTTTGGGGTTTAGGTTTTTTTTGGGGGGCGTTTAGTAGGCTTGGTCAAGAAATGGAAAGGCAATGAGCCGGCTGCCCGGGAGTTTCCGAAAGCCTAGCGCAAAGCCCAAGAAACAGCCATTGGACCAGCACGCGCAAAGGGGACAAACACCCGAGTCCACCCGAGACCCTGAACCCCGAAGCCATGAATCCCTGAACCGTAGATACTAAGCCCAAACCCGCAAACCAGACATCCCAAACCCAACCCTCTCCTGAGGCTCTCCTTCACGATCGTGGTGCAGTGCATCCCAGAAGTTCGCGATTGGCTCTGGTACAGGCAAGATCTGGAGTGGAGGGGTGAAAGTGCTTTAGGTATCTGCGCTTAGTTTAAGACCTAGCTTAAGGATTGGATTAGGGTTTGGGTTTGGGGTCCATGTGCAAGTCTCCGAACTGCTTCTCTTACTCCCTGCATGTATGTATATGCATGTCTGCATGCAAGCATGCACGCATGCACATGTTTTGCGCGCATGTTTGCATACATGCACACATACATACATACATACATACATACATACATACATGCATCCATCCATACCGTACCATGCATAGTAACCCCGAGAGCATGTTTTTAAGTACTTGCGCCCGTACTATGAGAGCAATCGAAAGGCTTGTAAAACGATAAGAGTAAAAAAGAACGGTAACGGATGTTCGTAACACTAGCTTAGATCATACCGTGCCAAAGTCCTGTAAAACGATAAGAGTAAAATAAGACGAGAACCATGTTAACGGTCAAGCAAATAGGTGGGGTTTGCACCCACCCTGACATTACATTACATTGCATTGACTTGCATTACATTACATTACATCACATTACATTACATTTCCATACATACCATACATACCATACATACCATACATACAATACATACAATACACTACACTACACTACACTACAAGACAAGACAAGACAAGACAAGACAAGACAATGCATACATACATACATACATACATACATACATACATACATACATACATACATTTTCATGATGAAGCTTCCGTTCATATGCTATGTTTACCATAAAGTCTACATGCACAAAAAGACATAGTTCTATCAAGGTCTGAGTGTACAAGAAGATGTCCAGCATGTCTGCACATCCAGTCCAATTTGGCGATCGTCCGTGTGATGGCGGAGAGAACAGCAAAATACCGGCTCCAAGGGTTCAAGTACGCATAGTTACACGCAGTGCATACACTGACTCCAGTCCACATCCCTGCCCAGGGTGTTCGCTGCATTTCCCGGCTGCCGTTGGACCCTCGGCACGATGTGTCCACTTGGTTCAGTCGTCTCACGGCAGGAAGAAAAGAAGGTCCAAGGCACGGAAAAGCCAAAGTTAAAGCTCGTTCAGTCATGGCTAGGCACTCGACAGACAACAGGCAACCAAGCCTGATTCACGGCCCCTGCCTCACTGCTCCCCGAAGCTTCCGAGTGGACACGAGGCCCAAAATCTACACAAGCCACGAAAGCCTGCAAGCCTGCCCCGAAAACTCAGGATACCGCTGCTGCGCATTCCCTGGTTCGTACTGGCAGTGCTCCTATATCGTTGCCGGGATCATAACCCTAAGCCGTACCCCTGCCCCTTGCAGGGGTCAAGTTTTGAACAGGCCATATGTTACTTCTTTTTCTGACCCTTCATGATATGATTGGGATAGACAGTCCTCAAACCTCGGCCTGCTGCTGTAGCCCTCGGATTTGCATGACGGAAGAGGGGAAAGCTGGGAGGGCTTTGTGCTACACGCATCCCAAGCTCCAAATTCCCTGAACCCAAGCACCGGATCACCTGAACCCCATCCCTTTCAATACCTGAAGCACCCTACACCCTGAACCCTAAACCCTAAATGCCAGAAAGGCTGCCTGTCGAGCTTTCCCTGGATATCTGCGTGCTCCCCTTCTGGTGATCCCTGCCCGGATGAACGCCAGTGGTGGGAGTTCTATTGGGGTGCCTTGGCCCGCAGCCTGCGGGTTTCAAGGGTCCCCAGGTTTCGGGGACCAGGGCTCCTAGAATTGTGGGCTTTCGGGTTCGGGTTTCACTTTTTGGGGACTGCAGTGTGTCAGGGGTTACAGAGAGTAAGGTTTTTAAAAGGCTTGCCTCCATGCAAAGATGACCGGGACGCAAGCTGTTGCGTAGCAATGAGGGCTTGCATACTTCCTTCGCCGCAAGACTGCACAGAGGCCCGGATGCAAAAAGGTACGCCAAGCTATATTCGGTGTCGCTAAGACGGGTTGCTCGTTGTGCAAGTAACTTGTTGAGCTGCAAGGGGAGTGAGAGTTTGCAAGAACGGGGGCACTCTGGTATCCAGGTACCCCCCGAGTATGAAAAGAAGCCCCAGTCCCAAGACCCCTGCTCCCTTCCGCTGTGTGTGGCCACTTCATAACAGGACTTTTTTTGGAGAGCTGAAACAGACCAGGAGCAGACAATCTTCTCAAAATCGTGGTGCGCACAAACGCAGGCCCCACAACCTCATCTTCTGTATACGAGCGAGGGATCGTCGGTCTATAAGAACCTCGTCACACATTCCAGCCGCCAAGGGCAGGTTTGGGCCACTACAGGGGCCTTGGTAATTAATGTTATGGCAGCATCTTGTCATCAATGTATAAATATACCCTAACCCCCAAACCCTAAACCCTTTTCTCTTGTCATCAATGTATAACCTAACCATGTATCAATACCCTAAACCCTAAACCCACAACAGCAAGCGCGGACCTTCATCAGCCATGCCAGCCTTGTGCGAGTGTGTGAGTCGAAACCCATAACTCAGCTTTCCTGTTGTCGTCAAGGATGTGACTCCAATGGGCTGACGACGCTTCTGGGCCTTGAAGCCCGCGAGACAGTGGTTGAGGACACCATCACCAACTCCGCCATAGGCTGCCGAGCAGAAGATCCGGAAGAATGCATCCACCAGTAGCAAGCATGTGAAGCCTTTTGTTTTCTTTTGGCATGCTGAACTTACGTTCCACCATGCTTGGTGCCACATTGTTATGCTGTACTTTCTTGTGAATATCACCAGGCCTCTGCATTCTTGATTGTATTCTCGCTTCATTTGTATTGACATTGCGCATCATGGTGGTTTCGCCTCTATAGTGTAGCAGCTCGATTAGCGTAAGCACACTTTAGGCATAACCACGCCTTCAGCACATGTCCTCATAGCCTATTCACCATAGGCTTCTGGCATTAGCTCTCTTGGGATTTTCGCAGGAGGCGCTTGAATTTTCGAGAAGACTCTATCAAGTATCTGAAGTATGAATATGTACGCAAACGAGATGGACACGCTGGGTGAACCTGGCGCACACACACCCACACATATTTAAACATGCTTCCTGACCAGTGTCAACATGCATATATACGCACATGCTTGCACATATCTAGGCACATAGATATACATGTTCATGCTTGTAGATGCAGATGTAGACATTCATTTGGTGGTATACGCGCCCTTGCGTACGTAGATACATTCATAGATACCTACATTCCCACAGACCAGACCTACGTATACACATATGCATATATATATATATGTATACATATATATATATGTGTGTGTGTGTGTATATATGTATATATAAACAGCGCCGTATTTTATGCATGTTCCGCCGATCTGATTAGACCAGCCAGAGTCTTCTCTTACACAGTGTTCGCTGTTAGACACGGTCTGCTTCTACACAGGGTCTTCGATTAGACAGCGGTTCTCTTTGCATAAGGTTCTCCTTTATGCAGGAGCTTTCGTTACAAACATCGTTCTGATAGATCATGGTCTCCAGATATCTGATTTTCAACCGGCTTGGCTGGGCTTGGTTTTGCTTGGCTTATACAGGCGTTCAAACTCTTAAACATATTATAGCGGTATGTATGCATATTGGTAAATAAGTAAACAGGTAGAAGTATATATGCATACACATACACACATATGTGTGCGTTTGTATGTGCATCTCTGTGTGTGTACATATGTCCATACCTACACAAGCAGAGAGACATATATGTAGGTGTTTGCACGTGCAAACAAACACACACACACACAGAGCACACACACACACACAATCACACAGAGACGTATCCTCGTACCTTCAGCGGTCGAGCAGGCGTCATCATCATCCTTTCGACGGTTGCGCTGGCTGCTAGCGCTCCTTTGCTATTCGTGTGTTCTCTGTTTCAGACCAGGAGGATCTCGGGCCTAGGGTTTATAGCTGCATTGCATTGCAGGGATTGGGCTTGAGAGTTGCGGGTTCGTAGACGGCTGCGAGTGAGTCACTCTTGAGGCGAGTGATGACTCCTCGTCAGTATGGCTGTGTTGTTCGATGTTGTTTTGTCGTTAGAGTGCCTTCTTCTTGTTCGTCTGCTGCTGCGCTCGCAGCTTAATTTTCGGTCATCAAGGCAAAATTTCGAAGACGCATTGTGACTAGAACAAAAGGCCTCCGAATAAGGCAGAGATATGGAGCACAGAAGTAGGGCTACTGGCATCCTGTGGAAGCAGTGATGGCAGTGTAAGGTCTGGTGGATGCGCCGTCAATGTGTGAGAATCAGCAAGAGGAAGACACTGGAGAAGTTGGAACGCTACCCGGCAGTTGGATCATTTGGTCTCCTGCTGCGTTGGTCCAGCATGTGTACCGCCAGGCCAGGGTAAACGAGTTGGCAGCACAGGCAACGGTCGTGTCTCATCATATCAACAGGTAGGCGACCTACATCCCGAGCTCATTTTGCCCGGAAGAAACTGCAACCCAAGGCTACAACTTCAATCGTCGGTTTTTGCCTGGTGGAGATGCCTGGCTGCATTTCGGGCCCAACTCCCCCCCAAAGAGCAACCAGAACTAGTGGGGTCACCGGTTATGCCTCCAATACTGCATGTGCAGGTACATGTGAAACCTCTCAGGTTGACGAACCAGCTATGCATCCTGAACAGACCCTGCCCTCGATTAAACGAACTTTCGCTGTTTGCAGCTGTACGAACGAAAGGGGTCCTGCCAGATCTAAACAAGTCCTGCTCCGAGATGAACATGTCGCCTGCAAACGGAGCGAACCCGGAGGAACGGAAATTAGCCAAGCGAGCAGCCTACTGGAGACTTCTTTACAACCCAAACCGCCCAGCCGCCGGCTGCATTCTGCATCATACGTTGAAAAGGAATAGTGGTAAGCGTGGGAA
Organism: Symbiodinium necroappetens; assembly: GCA_905231915.1. Taxonomy (NCBI): domain Eukaryota; class Dinophyceae; order Suessiales; family Symbiodiniaceae; genus Symbiodinium; species Symbiodinium necroappetens. The sequence goes on along the minus strand of CAJNJA010026486.1, from coordinate 11,641 downwards.
GAATACGAACTATTAATATACTTTCATTACTACTGGCACTGCTACTACCGCTGCCGCCACCACTAGCACCATTGTTACGACCGCAACAAAGGATGCCAGTGCACCAATGATCACGGCAACAGTATCAGCAGCAGCAACAGGAACATGGTAATCGTATGTAATCGTAGAGGCAACGAAAAGAGAAAAGCAATAGCACTAGTCATGGCATGTGGGATAGCAGTAGTAACTATACATTCTAATCATATAGTATATTGACGACCATGATACCTGCCTTCATTGCCGTAGTGACCCGCAGTACTACCATTATTGATTATGGTAAGAGCCGTGGCAATAAAGCTTGACGTCCACAATTATGCATTACACGCATGATTAGCTCACGAAATATCATTGTGCCACACCATCCCTCTCTCCCTCTCTCTCTCTCTCTCTCTCTCTCTCTCTCTCTATATATATATATATATAAATATATGAGAACGGAGGATGGTGAGCTCCTCCGACCTCTGACCGACTCCGACGACGACCTTTGGCTGGACGCGGCGCGTTTCGTGCTGCAGCAGGCATGGTCCGAACGCCCTTTTTAGGGACTTTAGGGTTTGGGGCCTATAAGGGGTTCATGTCCAAGGCTGGCTCGGTGGCCGGGTTGCCGAGAGCTAGAGATCCAAATTGGTCACCCCTTTCGTTGGTGTGATGTAATTCGATATCGGTTGCTTGACAAAACGAGCCCTTAGACACGATTGGCAACTCAGGAGACATTCGCCAATGTCATGTTTTCACGACCTGCTGCTGGCTGTTGCTTATTCTGCGATGTAGGTTCGACGTCGTTTATCTCCCGTCGTGCAGGTGTGCATCGTGTACCTGTCTGCATGTATGCCATCGAAAATGCACAGATGTGTGCATGTGCGAAAATGTGTGGGCGCGCTGCAACAACCACGTTTTCATGAGTCTGCCGCCGTCAAGCCAGATCAAAGATAGCACATCGACAGGCAGTGGACAATCCTGACGCTGTGCCCTCTGTTCTCAGCCATGACCTATGATGTCATGGTCTGTTCAGCCGACTGCTTGCACCTTTACGACGAAGCAACCTCGAAGCTGCGCAGGTGCAGGCGCAGGCAAAGACCACCCGCACAGCTGCTCGACAGAAGCTTGGTGAGTCAGCCGCCCCGGGGCATGAATTGCCGGATTTGGGCACGCTGTGCATGTCGGTGTCCTTATAGCAAGGATGATTTTTGATGTACACTTTGGTCCATTGCAGATTCTGTGCACGGGAGCCAGAATCCTTCTTGAGGCGTGGAAGCTGCGAAAGCTGCAGTCCTTGCTACGCAGCATCGACAGCGGGGCTTGCCGGCTCAGCTGGGGAAGATCCATAAAGATTCTACAGCACTCGTTGGCTATCGATTTGCAGCAGGGGCGACTGTTTGACGGGTTCATTGACGCATAAGCTCAGTTTGTCGTGAATCACCCGGGAATGCCGAGGTTGCAAGTCTTTCTAGAGCCTCGTTCCTGCTATCATGGAGCAGTAGTAAGGCCCTCGTAAGAGATTACAGTATTGGTCAGACAGCCGGTATATTATGGTACGTTTGCATCGCAGTTAATGAGCCCTGACATGCGTCTGAATGACTTCTGGGCGCGGCAAGGCCTATACCTTGGCGCGTGCACATTTGGGTGGCTGGCGCTGGCCTCAAGTCTTGCTTGGCTGTCCTTCGGAGTTGAAATCCGAGCCTAAACCATGCACTAAATCCTGAATCCTGATGTGGAGCCTTGCCTGCCTTATGCGCGTCGTGAGAGTCGAAATTCTATACTCCTCAACCCATATAGAGATAAGATCTCAGCATACCATGTTGACACCACCAAGCCAAAGAAGGCGAGGTTTACGTAGAAGTGATTCCGATCGCCGCCTAAACATAGCACCAGCGGTTCCAATAGAAGGGGGGTTTAGGGCCAGGGTTTCGGGGAGCCTCTGTAGATTTCCAGTATTTCCTGCCAGGTCTCTGCCGTTCTACCACAGGTATCTGCACTACCAGATGCCGAAGCGCCTGGCCTCTTTCGTGGACGCCGCGAATGGTGCTAACCTGGACCAGGCTACGTTGACGAGTGGCTTTACCGCACAGCCTAGGTTGTGCTGAAAACATAGTTCCTTCTTCTTCTTCTTGTCAGAGGTGAAGTATACTACACATAGTGGCCGCAGCGAAAGTGCCGATCCCGAGCGCGGAAGGCAAATTAAGGTCTGAGTGTTACTTCATTTGCCTGCGACCTTGAGCATGGTGGCAAGACAAGGTGTCTATCAGGTCCGGACCAGCGTCAGCCACGCCGTTCGGATCGCCAGCGTGCGCCAGCACGTGCAGAGACTGCTCTCAAATCGACACTTCGTGAATGCGGGTTTGGAGAAGAAGTCCTGGTGGATTTTGGAGTGTCCGGAAACGCCACCTTTGAGGCTCATACATTGGTCCAGGATTGCAGCTGCTGGACAGCTCCCGAAGTACGGCACAGAAGCTGGCGCCACCTCTGTTGAGGAGCTCCTGGACGAAGTCGAGGAGACTGCCTTGCCTTCACTTTGCATCAGGTTTTCGGTCCGTTTGATGTCAACAAACCGCCGGAATTTTGGCAACCGAAAGCCAAGCCTGCAAGCCAGGACCGACTGGGAGTCTTTCGCGATGCTGCGGAACGTCAGCTCGCCACTTGGGCAATATAGGCCCCAAAACTCCATTCAAATGTCTAGCAAGACTGGAAGCCTCGGGTGTCGGGTGTTAAACGTTTTTGCAGGGCAGGAGGGCCGAAACAACAGGTAGACAGTGCAAAGAGAGCGAACTAGCATCTTTGGCCATGGACACCAAGGTTGTGTTCCTCTTGTCTCACCGCTGGCTGCGTACAGCTGGGTCACAGCGCGGCCACCCTGACTCTGCAGAGAACATCAAGGAGTGCTGAGGGTTCGCTTTGTGGCCGTTGTCCTCCGTGCCAAAGAGTCGAGGATCGAGTTTTGCTTTTCAATGGGTGTATGTTTGGGACAGTCTCAGGGCATGTGCGCAGGGCAACACCGTGTCGGATTGACCCCCATTCTAGTTCGTAGTAGATACTTGTAAGAGGAGGGGAGGAGGGGACTGGCCGTAGCAGCACCAGCCGTCGCATCCACAACCATTGAGCACCACTACAAAGGCCGCCCACGGCTTTCTTGCCCGTAAGAGTCGTGAAGACAAGCTGTGCATTTCGCTTCCGGGGTTCAGGGCTCTAGGGCACGGCGTCGCTTCTGCTGTTTGCTGATGTCTTGCTGCTTTGCAAAGGCTGCTCGCTCCTATCCTGCACGGAACCTCGAAATTTCCAAGAATCCTGGAGGCCCGCAAGCTCGTGACCTTTGCGAAGTGGTTTATGCGGATGGCGGCTGCTGCGGGTGTACAGCGCCCTTGCTTCCGACTTCAGTGCATAAGTCCGCGCAGAGCACGAAAACAACAAGACGACAAAGAGCATTCACTCCAGTTGCTACTGGCTGCTTTCGACTTACTACCCCCTGCAAGTCATACCTCCACCGAGTCTCGCAGGTGCGAGGTCGCATTCTGGATTGACTATTGCTGCTGCGAGCAGGCCAGGATTTAGGGTTTGCCTGGACCCCAAATCACCTACCTTTTTTTGGGTTCCTTATTATGGTTTCCTTATATAAGTCCTTAAAAACGTAGGTTATTTCGGGTTAAGGTAGGGTGTGCATCTTGGCATCGGAGCGGAGGGCATCGGGAGGCGAGGACCTTCACCGGAATCGGTCGGGAAGCGGGGGAAAAATGCCCCCGCGTTCCCCCAAAGCCTTCAGTCCACCCTCAGAGTCAGAGACCTCCACCTCCTCTAGCTTGCCCGAGCGTGAGAGCGCAAATCCACACCCACTCTGAGCATGGATGCGGAAATTCGACAGGACGACTTCTTCGGAGCCGACTTGGCCATGGCCGCGTTGCCATTGTACATTGCGGCTTGTACCAAGGCTCCGGGGTTCCCTCTTTGCCGCTTTGGTTGGAAGGGGATGGGGATATTTTGGCTTGTTTGAATAAGAAATTAGTATATACTTGCCTTTCTGTCTGTTTGTACATGGCAAGCCATTCCAAACAATGAATCCTGCACATATGCCATTATATCCTGGTATATTATAGAATATCGTTGCATACTATAATGCAGTCTACTATAACATAGTCTATATGAAAGCGTTCGGTTCCGTTTAGCTGCAGGTGCTGGTGTGGCGGACCCCGGACTTCGACCGCCGCTGCTGGACCATGGTAGAGACTCGAAAGCGCACATGAACTGTCCAAGGCTGCATCATTAGTGCAGGTCCTTCGCAAGGAAGTATGGATTCAATGGTCAATTTATACTCTCTCTCTATATATATATATATAGATGTGTATGTATATATATATATACATATCGATAGATTGGATTCGATCATGCCTGTGAGTATGCACTACTTCGAACGTGGCAAGTGATATGCCACGGGCCTGACTGAGGCCTCCTTGCGTTAGTTGAAGCCAGGTCAAGGTCAAGAGCCCAGCACAGAACAGCATGAGATGAGGCAGTTCCGGTAGGGCCTCCATGGAGGGCATAGGCTCCATAGTAGTTCCTTTTGGGGGTTTGTACTTGGGATTCTATAAGGTAATCCCAACAAGGAACTACTATGGAGCCTATGGGTAGCCCCCCCCCCCCTTTTTCGCTCATTTTGGGGTTTCTCTAAGGAGCGGTTGTTGTCCTACTCCTTCTGCCCTGGCGGCCTCACTCCTTACGTCATTGACGATTCCCTGACGGAGCTTCCAGAGCATGCAGAGCTTTTTCCAGTTTCTTGGCCGGCGTGTGGGGTTTCCTTTTGCTAGCTTCTCGGCCTTGAGCCAAGGACTTCTGGGCTTAAGTCGGGTATCCGGCCTTATAAACCCATTTAGGGTTAGGGTTGAGGTGACACCCGGTGTAAGCGGAAGCCCAGCCCAGAGATGTTGAAGCCTGGAAGCCCGCAAGCTTAGGTGGAGTTACCCAGGGCGGCTCAGGAAGAGGAGATATGGGAGGTCCGTGCCACTTGCCTTATCGGTAGTCTACTGTACCCATAGGCTCCATAGTAGTTCCTTTTTGGGATTACCGTAATTACCTTATAGAATCCTAAATATAAACCCCAAAAAGGAACGACTATGGAGCCTATGGGTATGCTTATCCTCGCCTATACACGTTGTGCACACGTGTATTGCTGCTTCGTTGAGGACCCACGGTCGACTGGACTTTGAGAGAAAGGCACTTGTTTTTCTACTACTAGTCTCGGAGGCCCCAAAAGGTGGGATGAAGGTGGGTAGGATCATGGATCCCTTATATAAGGACATTTATTGGGGAATATCCCACCTACCTTCACCCCACCTTTTGAGGCCTCCGATAGTCCTCCGCCCCCCTGCCTCCTGCTCCCACGACGGCTTCTGCTGTTACTATTGCTACTGCTGCTACTGCGACTCCGGAAGCTACTAGTGCTACTATTACCACCGCCGCCACCGCCGCTACGGCTACCGCCGCCTCACGTACTGTAGCCACTGCCATTACCACTGCCGCTGCATTCCTCATCATGAGAAGAATGACAGACTGGTCCGGCAGAATATCTGCTAGAATACCACTACGACTAGACTACCTGTGTCTAGTCTAACAGTTATGCTACCAGTGGTAGTCGCCACAGCTGGGAGAAGAACATTGCTTTTGGCGACCTTCGCAACCAATGTGTGAGGAGAACAGGGTAATGTCCCAGTTAAGCAGAGAGCCGCGAACGTTGGGACCCTTTGGGTGGTCTAATGGAATTGAATGGAGCCTTGCCTGCCTGGTGCGAGTGTGAGAGTCGAAACCCAAAGCCAGTGATTCATGGACACGCGCTTCGGAGCGCTGATTCTCGGAACTTATCACGCTGGTCGCTGGCTTCTTGGGTGTCTGGCCGTCCGAGCTCGACTGACGGACTTCGCCAGGCTTGTTCCCAGTTGTGAGTGCTGAACACTAAACCCTTAACCCGAAAGCTTAAACCATAACCCCTATAAACCTAAACCCCTAACCCAAAAACATAAACCACAACCCCCCATACACCTATCATAAGCCCATAAAGCCGCCAAGCATCGTAGACTGCCCAGGCTGAGGATGGCAACTGGCAGCCTTTTGAGGATTCGGCCCAGGCGACCTTGGGACTTGGGATGGTAAAGCTTTAGGGTTTAGGTGTTTAGGGTTTAGGGTTTGGGGATTAGGGTTTAGGGGTTTAGGGGTTTAGGGTTTAGGGTTTAGGGATGGTAGAGGATGCGGGAGCGAAGACTCGAAGGCCTTTGATTCAGGGCTTGGAGTTTAGGGGTTTTAGCGTATTGGTGTTTAGAGTAGCTTAGGGGGTTTAGCTGCATTTTAGCTGTTCGAGTTTGGACCGTCACCACATGTCTGGCTTCGGCAGCTCCGAAAGACGAACCTTACCATCGAAATCCGATACTGGCAGCATGCACATGCATTGCCGATTCCTCAACCAGCCCTCCTTCAACGCCGGGCTGCGGCGGCTTCGGATGAATGATGAATGTTGTTTGATGTGATGCGAATTCTAATTCTGCAAGGCAAGCACTTGTTGCCTGCTCTTTTACAGGAGATTCTGCGAGCAGCGCAGCTGGCAGGACTACCTCACACTCAGGTGGATCGGTTGCTCAAGATTCGGGTTCAGCACTTTGGCCATGGGAGCTAGGATAAACTTCCTCGCGTCGAACTGAAGCTTGACAGCGTGACAGGCAAGCTGAGGTGTGAAACCGTCCCTACGAGCCGAAAGCCTTGAACCTCGAGGGCTAGAGCCTAAGATGCCCTGAAGTGAAAAAACCTAAACGGACGGAGTCCGAGTTGCGAGAGCGTAAACCCAAAGATGCGCGGAGGTTAAAAGTGGCGGCCGGCAATACGAGATTGATTTCAAGCGTTTGTGCCAACGCAATCTGGCTGCTGAGCAGCCTTCAGCTAAGCAGGTTCCCTTACTTAAGGGTGCAAGTGCCCCAAATATTACGGTTTCAAGGGTTGCAAACCATTCAGAGTATGGAATTTGGGGCCTTAAAGCCCTTCTTTGTGGGGTACTTGAAACCGAATAAACCGTTGATGGTAGCAGCATGTAGCGGCAATGGTATTGGTAATCGTAATTATAAGAGATATCAAGAGCAGCACTTCTTTATCGAAATAGCGACAGTTTACATAGCAAATGTACTGCTCCCGACAGAAATCCAGGCAGCCCGCTACATTTCGGGAGCTCTGGTTCCAACAGACATTTCTTGGAGGCGCACACCTACACACACCAACCATTATGAAACGCTAGTCGGAAAATCTGGGTAGAATCTAGGCGAGCAGTTGTGCTTCTTTGTATTTGTATGCGTCGTCGTCGTCGTCGTCGTCGTCGTCAGGTTACGCTTGTTGCAGTTACACATGTCATGGCCGGCGTCGCAACCAAGGAACCGCCACGGCGTAGCGATGGTGGCGGTGGTAGTAGTGGTAGAGTACTTGTGGTGGTCACATAGCCCAGGCAAGACCGGAAACCGAAACGATCGTGCAAAACCCCTAGGAAAGCTCAAGAACGAGCCGCCTCCGAGGCCACGGGGACCCGCCGAGAAATCCGGCTTCGATCGGCAGCGGTAGTTAGCATCGGCGGGGAGGCCGACAAAAGCGGCCCTTGAGAACTCACGTAAGCCCATCATGAACACTTCTCTGAAACTCATGATCTCTTTTCTCTTGCGTTTGTTGTTGTGGTGCTTTAGTTGGTGCCGTGGGTTGTTATGATCATGAGTGCCTGTCGCCTATGCCTCGAAGCCTTATAACTGACGCGTGAGAACAATGCCCGGAGGCGCACGACGCGGCCATGGAGCGCGCTGCACAAGCCGCAAAGCTGCGCAGCAGAGATGCAAGAAGGTGCTTGGTGCTTCTTGGGGCCTCTTGAGCCTCTTGCTCTTCTGCCCTGCGCTCAGTGTGTGTTCTATTTTTCTTGATCTGCAGGGCTTCGAAGCTTCTGCTGATATCGTGTTGCCTTGCCTTCCACACCCCGTGCTTGAGCAACGGCAGTGGCAGGGTTACGCCGTTCAGAACACTGTTGTGCCGGAAGGACGGCCGAAAATCTCAGGCCCCACAGCCGGGAATTTCCTGCGTCAGGTCCCGTCTGCATTAAAAATAATACGGGGATCTCATATCGAAGATGGAGGTTGAGGACAACTTGAGGTTGTTTCACAGACGAGTGCTCTGGCCATGACGACTCGACTCTGAAACCCAAGATGGCACAACAGCGGCAGCAACAGCAGCACAACATCAAAATGAGAAGGCGCCACCCAAAACTGGCTTATGTGAGAATCCGCACAGATGGCCGAGTCGAACACTCCGACCAAGCTAAGCATATATATATATGTATAAATGCATATATATATATTATACACACACACATATATATATATATATAGGTACATACATACATACATACATACATACATACATATACACATATGATTATGCTTTAGGGCCTTTTGCACCAGTGCTCAGGCAAGTCGCAGGGCAGCGTGGATGACGTCCTGCATGAGGCCTTTTGCTGGGTTCCCGATCTTGTAGCCTTACTGCACTATTGCAAGGGGGTAGCTGCAAGCATCTTCTAGTCTATGAGTGTCCGACACTTCCCGTTTCGCGTGGTCGCAGGCCATCCAGCGCATGCCGAAGAAGCTTCCCAACCCCTTGGATGCAGACAGCTGCTTGCTGACAAGGCCGAGACCGATCCCTTCAGCTCGCGCCCTGCAGGGCCTTGGGTTACCTAGTGAGTCTCCTTTGTAGGTCCCACAATGGATGCAACAAGCTGATGAGGTTACGTTTGTGAAAAGGTTATCCTTCAACAGAACACTCAGTATACTCAGCAGGCAGCATGGGCTTCATGGTCCTTGCTTGACGGTTTAGGGTTTATATTTCTTGGGGGTGGGGGGGGGGTTAGTGAGGCTTTAGGGGCTCTTGTCTGAGGGGAAAGGGCCGACAGTTTCTAACTCCCCCAACCATCCGGCCCCCGTGGAAGGGCCCATGATGTCAATTTGCTTCTTGAAGAGTCCATGGACCTCTCTGCTTGATTTAAACTGTTTTCAACAGGCAACGTGGCCTGTTTGCAACACCCTACATTGCCTAGGACGGAGGTTAATGTAAGGGCCTTAATAACTAAAATAGCCACGGCCTGTTGGGTGGAGGAGAAGCGCCGGCTCATACATCGAATCAGATAAGAACACCGCCACATATGTCCATGTATTACATCATACATATATATACATACATACATACATACATACATACATACACATACACATACACATACACATACACATACACATGCGTGATGTGGGTGCTTTGCTTTTTCGAGAACGAGATTTCCGGGTTATGCACAGAGAAGAATACAGTCGCATTGCGGCACAACCGATGAGGATGAACACCTGTGATGCTCGCTTTGGTATCTCTCCTTCTGCGTCTTCGATGCCTGCAACACATTAGAAGTGGGCTTCCACGCGGAACTCAATCTAACCCTCCCTGGAAGCCCAATCACCAACGCTTGATCTCACTTGATCTTACGCGCTCTAAGACCTTAAACACCCCAAGCCGCAATTCCCTCAAGTTCTAAACCCTAAACCCGCAAAGCGAGAAGAAGAAGAAGAAGAATAAGAAGAAAACGACCCCCGCAAAGGTCCGAGTGTGAGTGCCGAAGCCCGTAAAGCCCGTGCATCCGGTCGGATCGTCCGCAGTGACTGCTTGCATCCCCAAATCCGAAGTTCCCCTGAGCTGCCAGGGAGAGCCATCGCCGGCACATCGCCTCACTCGTAAGCATCGCCCTGGCGATCCCGGCTTTTGAGGCCGGCGCTCTCTTTCGACCGAGGGCCTTTTTAGGTTCCCAATATTGTACGGCACTTTTATTCAAGAAAGGACCTTCAAAAGGATCTTGATTTAGAGCTACCCTTTGGGTGTGAATTGAGCTGGGGTTTGCTTGAGGAACCCCAAACCCTCCTCCCAAAAGCAAGCCGCAAAGCAACAAGCTACTGTGCCGCATGTCTCTACTGAGCTTGGGGGAAGCTCAGGGTCAAGTTTGAGCTTCAAGTTGTGCTTTGTGAGATCGTGAGCTTTTCACGCAGGATTCATAAACTTTACAGTTTCAGGCTTCGCAGGATGTTCGTGGTGTTTCTGGTACTTCTGGATGTTCAAGCAAGCGGCCCAAGTAGCTCCGCACCGCGCTGTTCTGGAGCTAGTCTGGACACCCCAAGTCCAACAGTCTTCAAACCCCAAACACGCAAGCAAGATGTATACGAGCCATTGAGAGCATCATCATCGACTGAAGCTCTCCTTGAGGTTTTTGCGGATCGTCAACCAGTGGAATGGGGCCTGACGGCCACATGGCAGCCCTCTGGGACAGCCTGGTTGCCGCAGTCTGGCAGTCGGAGGTTCGCCCCCCTTCAGACCCTAAAGCATACCCTCTATGCAAGGAAAGGGGGTTTCAAAGCTTGGGTTGAGGCAAGACGGTCAGTCTCATATTCTTCCTGGTAGACTTCTGCCTTTCGTCCCGCACATGCGCACGCAAAGTGCACGATCAGTTGCAGCATCATTGCAAGAGCATCAGTACGGCAATAGCGACAGGAAGGAGCATGCGCATTTCCCAGCATGATGGGTGTAGGTAGTATTCGGCAGGTTGTCGTCTTCCTAGTGATAATCCCCATCGTGGCCGCTAGCAGTGTGCCCCAATAGCAATCATAGTACTCTTTTCGAGAAGCTAGAAGATGTCTGTGTGTTCATGTGCACTACCGGCTAAAGTCAAAGCATTGAGGAGCTTTTCGTTGCACTGCTTGTAGATCTGCGCATGCTCGTCATTGACGAAGAAGATCTCGCTAGAAGCCGTTGGAGTAGAGTGCTGCTTGGATTCGGGGCTCAATGGTTCCAGTTGGCAAGAGCCGCGAACTGTCGGGTACTTTGGATTTCTATTCCACACAGCTTCCGCAAGTGTGCAGGAATTCACAGTGTGTAGCCGTGTAGCCAGAAGAAAACTTAAGGTAATTTTTGCAGGATTTGAGAAAAGTTCAAAGGTCATTTTTGCGATGTGCCGGCTGCATGAAAAACCACACCAAGCCACGCATCGGCTTCCGCCCCAGCCACCCCGCAATGTTGAAAAGACACGGACCTTGTGTCCTTTTGGGCAGTCCTCTAAATAGGGTCCCTTTTAAGGTGGGCACCGTACTACTTGGGGGATCTAAACAGGGACCCTAAGTTAGAGAACTACCCTTTCGTTGTGGCTGAGGAAGTTATCGAGCATTCGCTGGTCGCCCGCCAACCTTTGCCCATCCGCGCCACCTGCCTTGCAAGTCACGAAGACTCACATTGGAGTGCCACTGGTAGCCGATGGCAGTGGGTGGCTCCTGTCTCTCCAGTTGTCAGTGTATGTTTACTTCATATCTCCTTCAAGCGCTGGTAGCGATGATGAGTGCCTCGAAACCCAGTCTCATGTTCTCATAGGCTACTATAGAGGCCTTAGTCCTTACCAATACCATTTGGGAGGTTGCCTAAAAGAGCGGCTAAGAGTTTTATATAAGGTGGCCATAATCATCTTTGGAGCATATTTTTTACTCTTTGGTATGAGGCGGGGACCGAGGTTGGGCAAGTGAATCACCCTTGT
>CAJNJA010026475.1:10290-32135 GCA_905231915.1 Symbiodinium necroappetens | reverse complement strand
GGCACTGGCGGCAGCCCGTAAATAACGATATTGCTAATGATCAGAGTGCGAATAATACTCATAGTTACTGCTTATAATTACTACCAGCAACATGGCTAACGATGCATTACAGCTTTGAGTTTGGGCTGTGCTGCCTAAAACTACGAAACCCAAACGCGACACCCTGGGGGCTCTGGCCGCATCTTCCCGGAAGGCCGCACGGAACTTGAGCGGCACGGACATCTGGCAGTTTCAAGGGTTTAGGGTTTAGGGGGTTTAGGGGTTTAGGGTTTAGGGGTTTAGGGGGGTAAGGGTTTAGAATTTAGGGGTTTAGGGCTTTAGGGTTTAGGGGTTTAGGGTATTTCGGCGCATTCAAAATATCGGTTTTTGTGGTTTCATGGTTGCTTTATGTCCCGAACACTCCCTGCTCGGCTCTGTGGGGGGTTTGGGGTTTCCTGCACCGGCTTCCGGTGACCCTGTTGGACTAGCCCTGGAAGGAAGAGACCAGCAGCGGAGATGTCGAGAAAGGCTTGACGGGTGATGGGCACACTCAGAGAATCCCGCACCACAACACTCAGCATCATCATGAACCACAGTGATTGAGTCTGCTGCTGTTGTGTTCCGAACTCGTGCACACTGGTACAACCTGACACGACATGTTGGCTCAGAGCCAATGGCTCTTACCTCCGATCAAAGAGCTACTCACGTTCCGAAGCTGTCGAAGAATTGTTGTCTCGTGTCGACCCTCCCTTCCTGCGCACCTCGATGGGATCGTTGGCGTAGACATCCGGCACCATGAACTCGGAAATCATCTTGCCGTAGACCATGATGCGTTCGTGGCCCCAAACTGGCAGTGACCGGTTCGAAGGCCGGGGCCCGCAAAGGGGCAAGGAATCTGGAAACACCTCCAGTTCGGGAAGATCGAAAGACACTTTCAGTACTTCATATTCCTGTACATACAGACTATCACAGGCCCTCAAAATATGTCTGGAATAGCCTCTCCCACATTCTCAAACGGCGGACCGGGCCTGGATGTGTTTCCCGGTTGAGGAGCAGCCGGGCCTGCAACCTGCCACTCGCGTGTGAGATTCCGATCCGAAGACTAAGGCTTTCGGGGCCAGCCTCATCTTACTACGGCAAAAACCGAAGGCACAGGCCATACGGCTGTGACAGCATCAAAAAGCTGGTCCGCCAAGGCCTACACTCAAAAGCAGTCAGGGCCACTTGCTCACGGCGTAGATCCCACACATCTCGGCGGCGGCGCGACGCTCCTGACAAGCGCATCCAAGGCCCAGAGCTTCCGCAGGGGGCTGTATGCCTGTATATCGCGCATACAAAACACTGTTTTTGTAGGTAAACAGAACCTAAAAAAGCGCGAGAGAGAGAGAGAGAGAGACGGACGCACCCACACACGTCCCACCCTGGGAAGAAGCAAGTCCACAGGATATGGCCCACAAGCAGACCGGATTCGCCGTCAAAAGCCCAGCCCTCTGTGTCTCAAAAACTCGCCCTACCCATAGGCCCCCAAGTAGTTCCTCTTTATGGTTTATATTTAGAATCCTATGAGGTACTCCCAAAAAGGAACTACTTAGGGGCCTATGGGTAAACCTGCAACCTCACGACTGTCCAATCTCCCGCCCTGTCAGCACGTGGTGCCTTGGCAGTGGCGACGATGGTCTTCCTGGCTTAGGGTTTAGGGCGCTACGCTTTCGACAGCAAGCTTCGGACCCGGAGAAGGCAGGACGCAACAGATCAGGGTGCATATCTATGATTATCTATGTAGCTATCTATTTATCTTTCGATCTGTCTATCTATCTATCTGTATGTTATATATATATATATTTTTTATTTATTTATTTATTTATTTATATGTTTGGTGGCTTCTTCTGGTGGCTATTTGCAACTGCCTCCCTGCTGGTCGTTAAAATGGTTGAGGCCGCTTGGGCCTTGTCTTTGAGATCCGACTCAGGCTTACCATCATGGTTTTCAGCCTGAGCTGGATGACTTATTCCGATTTTTATTGCTATGCCAAGCACGACTGTGATGTTTGTATTGTTCACCGACGCCACCGCCCAGAACTTGGAACAAGGATGAACAAGGCACAAGCTCAAGACAACTTTCAGCGCCTCAGGGGTGGGGCGCCGCGCTTGACATCACTCAGGCGAAGGGGCCGCGGAATCCTCGACACAAGACAGCTTGGGAAGGGGACGTGCATCGCAAATTGTCACAGGAATTCAATGTTATGTGCAACGAGAAATGGTCGTGCGCAAAGCTTGCTATTACATAGGCAAACTTCCTACGGTTGTAGCAGAGTTCCACTGCACGCATGGGATCTTCCAGAAGCAAGGAGCCAAACGAAGGAAGATCTCGAGGAGGCAAGATTTAGAACTTGGGCGATGTCGGTTGATGCGACGGCAAGCAGTACCATGCTGCCGCCTCCCCGTCAGCCGAAGAACTCGCTCTGCTTCCTGAAACGGATGAAGATGCTGCCAAAAGCCATCCAGGGGGCAGGTTTACACTTTACTAAAGTTTGCCGCTTCTTAAGATGACCAACTTCCGGATGAGAGTCTTCGAGCCTGCAGGGCCAATTCGCCCAAACATCGCCAAAGCTGCCGAAAGGAAGAATTTGCCCCCAATGTGTACAGCCAGCAAGGTCTGGAGGAACACAGAAGACAAGGCATCGCCAAGACGGACACGATTCGCAAACAATGATATGACTACCCATAGGCCCATAAGTAGTTCCTTTTTGGGAGTACCTTATAGGATTCTAAATATAAACCATAAAACGGAACTACTTGGGGGTCTATGGGTACATTCGAAAGTGCGAAACATTGCCCAAACTCAAAGCCCCACAGGTACTCACGCGCACAGCCTCGGGGCTCCGTGTCTTTGCGCGGTTCCTGAGCTTCGAGGCTGGGTCGGGATGGGCATCTCTGTGGCGTGCTCCATGGTCTCATAAAGCAGGGTCTATAGGCTTTCTTTAAAGTTTAAGACCTGGAGGAGTTAAAGTCTGAAAACTTGAAATAACAGATTCGCTCACCCATTTGTCCTACTGGGACGGTCTTATCTGCCGGTCGTTGTGCCGACTGAAATCCACATGCCCTTCGCTGCCGGGGAAACTTCCAGAGTCTTGCAATGTCCGGAGACTGCGAAGAAGCCGCTCAACTGTTCTTTCTTGAAGGACCCATGCACGGGATACTGGAGTCTATATACATGTACCACGAAACGAAAGGCCCAGCGCAGCGACTCGGATGGTGGAGCATTTCATCACTTCGTGACCCCGTACAGCCATGCCCAGTCTCACCACAGCCCCTAGCTTTCAAACAGAAGCACCCAAACCCTCAACTCTAAACCGCTCTAAACCCAACACCCCCAAATGTCACCGAATAGGATGTTACCACTATATCCCTCATACCCTAAACCCTGAACCTTAAGAACCCTCCTCCCCCTTAACAGGCCCCTGAAAAAAAATAACGCAACGGGCCGGCCTCGGGTCCCACTTCGCCGAGTTGTCATGCTCTATGCGCCAGGCCTGGTGGTTTCGGGTTTATGGCTTTCGGGGTTTAGGGGCTTCTGGGGGTTCAGGGGCTCAGGGGCTTTAGGGGTTCAGGGGGTTTAACCCGGTAGGGGTTCAGGGGTTTAGGGGGTTTTAGGGGTTGCAGCTTGGCCAGCCAGCAGCCAGAGCTGAGAGGTGATAGGGCCTTCGTCGGCGTTTGCAGGTTTTCGTGGTTCTCGTCGGGGCTACAGCGTTTCTGGTCCACATATGTGATGTAATCACCCGAACCCGGAAGCCCAAAACCCTAAGCCCTCACATATGAATCGCCAGGCCCTCAAGCCTCACCGGGGACACAGGAATAAGCAGCCTGTTTTTCAGGTCGTGCTGTCAAGCGGCTTTCTCCATGTTCAGCCACCGGATTCTTTTGTGGTGGCACGGGATTCCAGTAGCCGCGCAAGCACATGGTGGAAAACTACACAAAAGCCGGATTCAAGGTATGCACAACATATGTTGTGCATACCTTGAATCCGGCTTTTGTGTAGCATCGCTGCGCGCCTGCGTTGGTCTCGAGGACAGTAAGTGTGACTTTCGAGATGGACCTGGATGCGAGTTTTCGAGCATTCTTCTCGGCCGCTTTGAGTAGCAGGCCGCCTAGCCCCCGTTCTTGATTCAGCTCAACGTTGATCGTGGCCATCAAGATTCTTGATGGCCACGATCAGCTTTGAGCTGGCCGATTTTCAATGTCTCATCTGTAACAGACGCGTAAACATATCCGGCTACCATGCGTGTCTGTTGCGACACGGCTGTTAGTGTGAAAGAACGAGGTCGTGCTCCTGCCGTCAACTCGTCAATGAGCTTCTCGTGCACTTCTTCGTCAGCCACGTGGCAGTTCACCAGCTTTTCGGCTTTCTCAGGCGTCAAATCGCGGTACCACGTCTCCTGTTGATGGCAGCCCAAAAAAGAGGTGTCTGACCATTCAAGTCAACCTCTTCCAGATTAATTCTCATGGCTGTGCGCTGCTTTGCCAGTTCTTCGCAGCCTCGGCGCCGCGACAGAGAATAGAAAATTTTGTCGAAGAGCGGAATGTCGCCATGACATTTCTGCACTTGCGAAAGCCTTTGTGGCATCAGCAAGATCTCCGTCTCTGACAATTTCGAACAGCTCATCGCGGTTCATATGGGGGTCATCCGCCATGGTGGCGGAACGCACCTCTTGGATACCGGGCCAATTTTGAGCCCGAGCGTCTTGCGAAGACGACCAGTTGAGGAGATTCATGGACCAGAAGAATATGCAACATGTCATCTGCCTAAAACTACATACTTTGGGAAAACAGAAACCAAGTCCAGCAGCCCTCACTATGCTAGTAACCTGCTAATCACTGCTTGGTCACCATCGAAATCATCATGACCTCTGCCGCTACCTCTGGCAACAAGGACAACAACCACATCGCTAGCATGTCCACCACCAGCACAATCAGCAAAAGCAGCAGCAACAGCAGCAGGGAGGTTTTGGGGAAGGCTCTGGAGCTTTCAGGAGTGGTTTTAAATTAAGTGGTACAGTGGGTTCTAGAGAGTCGCAGGATGTCGGAATCATTCCCACCCGCCGCCGACCGCCTTGCTTGGAGCTTCAGGGATTTTGGGGTTTGGGTCTAGGATTGACATGGGTTTAGGGATTAATTAGGGTAGTTTGGGTTTAGGGTTTAGAGGCTTGGGAAATGCAATTACCTTGCCCGTGGCAAGTCTTGTCAAGCGCCCGCACGGTTTACGGGTCCCAAGTATGCGCCAGATCCCCGACTCCAAACCCGATAATATCCTACATCCTTGAACCCTAAAACCCTTATTTAATTCCTAAACCTTGAACCCAGAAACATCCAAAATCCCTCGCTTGAATCCCAAAGGGGCCTGAATTCAAAGCCTCAAGGGCCCTTCAAAGCGTGCAAGGCAGGCATTGTCCGAGGGATCCATCTGGAACATGACCTGGCAGGTCGAGCTGGCCCCCCCCGCCCCAGTTTTAGGGTTTCTAGGCGAGGAAGTCCCAAATTTCAACGGCGGGACATGTTCCAACATCACCGGGGCAGGCTCCAGTCCCTTAAAGCGAGAAAACCCCCTCATCCTGGCCCGATGTAAGCAGGGTGGCGGGGCCGTGCGACTCCTGCCGGCGAAGGGGTGCAGGCTGCAACGTCAAGCGCCGCGACATGTTCTGAGGGGAACCAAAGGCCTACAGGCCCTAAACCTTGTTGCAAGCCTAGACTGCACCCTTCCTGCAGAAGAGGTGCATCAACGGACAGCAGTGATCTAGTGTTAGATACGGCTCTAGTGCTGCGTGGTATTGGGGACTAGAACGGGATGCTACTTTTTGGTATTCCAACCCCCCTGTTATTGAATGGCCTTGACATGATCCAGCAACTCCTTTGCGATGCCTCTTGCTTGATCTTGTCTGCAGTCAGTGCAACTGAAACTCCCAGCCAGATCCTAGACATCAAATCCTAAACACACAATAATGAAGACTCCGAAACCAAGCCGCAACACAGAGAGAGTAGAGTAATTCTGACGATCTACTACTTCTAGCTTCAACCTGAGCACAGTACTATGCGACTACCGCTGTGTTCTGCTAGGATTGTCCCTCTCTTGGGCCTCAGAGGCCTCGGGCCCGCCGACAGCAGGGGGCCCCGTGCCTGGGCGCTGTGACTCATGATTCTCTGAGGCAACATGCATACACTGCCTATGTGTGCGCGCATGTGCGTGTGCGTGTGCGGGTATATATATATATATATGTGTGTGTGTGTGTATGTATCTATCTATCTGTCGTTCTGGCTACCTATGTACCTATCTATCTACATACCTAGCTAGCTAGCTAGCTAGCTAGCTAGCTAGCTATCTATCCATCTATCTAACCAACTATCTATCTATCTATCTATCTACCTATCTATCCATCTATCCATCCATCTATCTATCTATCTATCTATCTAGCTATATAGCTATCTATCTACACATGCACGTATGTGCATGTGCGTGCATTGGCCACATATAGCGTGCATAATCGGAACTAATACATAGCATACTGCACTTTGTCAAAAGACAATGTATAAGGTTATGCAACGCTACACAGGGGACAAAGCAATTTTCAAGAACCTCCATAAAGACAGTCACATCGTGTGAATCAATACAACACAATGCGGCCTACCATCAAACGAACAATGGCAGAATATATAGGATGCCAGACACAAGATCGAGCATAACACGTGTTAACATTGCTGACACAATCGAGATACTCATCAGCCGCCTGTGGCAGTAACACACCCTACATTGCGCACGCAAACAATCTCGGTCCACCTACTGTATACTTCTACGATCGGGAAGCAAACCAACACTGAATGAGACCCGAAGGAATGCTTTCCTCTCCCCACGCAACAGAGATGCAAAGAATTGAGTCACAAGCAGGCCCCGCGACGAAGCCCCGCCAATCGCCAAGTGCGCAGCAAAGCCTGACGCAAACACCGCCGAGTTTGTTCTTAAAGGATCAGGGCAAATCGGCATAGGGCTTGGAAGCACGGCAGCTACCTTCCGCAGTTAGTGCCCTACTGCAAAGCCGCAGTTAGTGCCCTACTGCAAAGCAACATGTTGACGCACAACAG
Source organism: Symbiodinium necroappetens (assembly GCA_905231915.1). Taxonomy (NCBI): domain Eukaryota; class Dinophyceae; order Suessiales; family Symbiodiniaceae; genus Symbiodinium; species Symbiodinium necroappetens. The sequence goes on along the minus strand of CAJNJA010026475.1, from coordinate 25,026 downwards.
ACAGGGGGGTGCCATCAATCGAGTCAGGCCGGCTACGGCGCTCCTATGCGCTCCCTAAACCCCTAAACCCCAAACCTTAACCCCTAAACCCCGAAAGCCCTAAACCCTAACGTCACGGAGGCTGGGGCGCGTGCGCGGCAGCGGAGAGAAGGGAAACCCCTCGGAAAAAGCCCAGCCATGACCTGCCCCAGATTCGTTGAATTGAGTGCTGTAGTAAGCGGCTTCAGGGTCAGAGTTTGTTTGAGTTGTATGGTATACCTGGTACTCGCAACTGCAAGTCTAAAACAAATCCTTTCTTCCTTCATTCTCGCCAAGTAGAGCCCTAAACGCTCGAAGCCATGAACACTCAAAAGCCGCGTGCTTGCCAAAGTGCAAGGCATCCAGAAAAACAAAAAAAAAAAACGACAAAGCGCTGGCCTTTGGCCCTGCTCTCCACTTCGGCCCGGACCTCTCCGCAAGTCTGCCAAAGTCGCACAAAGCCAGAGTTTTTCAAGTGAAGGGTCTAAGAGTTTATGATTTATAGGGTTCAGGGCCCTTAAGAGTTATGCTGCTATATTTATCTGTAGAGTGGGATTAGCAGATATTAGCAGCTGACTGGTGCTAAGGCCTCTTGAGGGGCCGCTGGAGCCCGGCTCCATGGCGCTCTCGGGACGGTGAAGATCCGCTGTTGCCCACGGCTGGGTGCTAGTAATAAGACAATATAATCCTGACAGTAGCTATATGGTCATTCATCGGATTCAGAAAAGTCATCATGACTCTTGCAGCGGTCAGTTGTCTACGGGTTATCAAGAAGGTGCGTGAGCCGTGGTTTCAGCTCCTCTCATCCATGGCTGCTACTGCTTCTGTGGTCATGTCTTGATTGGACCTCTGACGGGTCCATCTATAGCCTCCTATAGACTTTCGAATCTGCAAAGTGGAACAGCCCAGGTTCTTCGCCCGGATGCCAGCTTTGTCGATGCAGCAACGGAGTTCGGGTACATGTTCCCACGCAGCCCTTGCATGATGCACACGCTTCGCAGCTCCTTCTACTACTCCAGTGAAACCGATGAATTGCAGCTGCCAGAGCCAGAGACCTTCAACCCAACGTCTCTTCAACCATGAGCCCCCTGCGAGTAGGATAAAGCCAAAGCATAACACCGTCTGTTCTGAAACTGGAAACACTTTGGCGCGTGCAAAGGGTGACACCTGGAAAGCAGTCAGTTTGACGCCTTCGCATTACCGGGAGCTCTTGCCCTATTGAGGCATGAGGGCACCCCAAAGTCCGCTGAGTCGGATTCGCATCAGCGCACCCATGCGTACGAGGTCCACCAATTCTTTTTCATCCTGCTCAGGAGGTTCAGCTAAAGGTGAAAGGAAAACCATGTCCAGTGTCCCTAAACCCTAAACCCCAAAACCCCACACCCCCTTTGGACAAGTCCCTCAAGCTTCGAAGCCACTATAATGAACCCCAAACTCCTGATTTGGCGCGGCGCAGGCTCTTCACCAGCGCCCAGATCTGGGACTTTGCCTGGTTTCAGCTTTTCAGCATCGGGGACATGCAGGTGATTTTATGAGCTGTTGAGGGTCACGGAAACTTCAGGCTCTCTCTAAGGAACGTTTAGGGTCTTTATGGGCCCTTGGGGTTTACCACACTCCGAAGCCACCCTGCGACGAACCAAAAGGTTGATTTAGAGGTACCGGCGTTACCTGTCAAACACCCATTCAGAGCTTCTGTTTTCGTGACAGTCCGTGACAGCAAGTAAGTTGAAACAAGCCTATACCCTCTTCCCCAAAGCCCCAAACATACGCAGGGGATCCTGAAATGCAGCATAGTTGTTAAAATGCCAGCTGCCACAGGCAAAGATCTGCCAGTAATTTCTCTGGCCTCCTCCACAGGAACTTCGTCCACAGGGTAGGTAGTACCTGCAGTTCTTCTAAGTTCTGAAGAAACTGACAAAAATGACTCTACAAGACTTGCTACGATCAACAATTTTGTCTGAAGATTGCACTTATGGCCATTGCTGCTTCATTTGCCACCTCGGTGCCATCACTACGATGCTGTGTTTAAAAGTTTATGCTGGTTGGTGACTAGCATTGCTACGCTGGCCTTTCACTGCTGCGCGCTTGTTTACCAGCATCGCTAATCTTGCTCGTCTACGATTGCCCGGTGCTTGTCACTACAAAAAATATGATTGTCATGATGAGAAGATGCACTGTTGGCAAGAGGCAGCTCATCGTCGTTGCACAACGCCCCTACAGAAATCGCTCTCAGGACTTGCACCTTCAAATTGTGGAGAACGTTTGAGATGCTACGTACTGTACAGAATAGTAGCAGATTCAAGTGCAGCGGATTTCGGGGAGGTCTGGAATCTCTAGGTTCGGACCGGTTAGCACTGACTGAATCCGCAGCATCGATTGGCGCACCCAGCATCCGGCTGCAAGCTTCGACCTCCTTTCCATCCAGGAGAGCGGCACTGGGCGCAGGGCAGGGAGCGGCATGCATTCTCTCGGTTCTCCCGATGGGCCTAACTACGGCAGTAGGCCTTCTGATCCAAGAATCAGATGACATGACGCCCTAAACCGCGAATGCCAACCTCAAGCCCCAGACCCCAACTTGCAGTAGTGCCCCTACCACCAAGAATGTGCGCTCGAAGCTTTGCCCGCCCGTAACCCCTAGCTGCAGATCCGGAAAGCATTTGATTGCTACACTGATGCTTGCTTCTGTTCCGACGGCCTACAACCAAAAGCCCTCAAAGCAAACGGCGATTAGAGCGGGGTGACGGTAGTGGCCTTAAGTATACTGTATACTCTGATATAGTATAGCATAACAGAATACAGTACAATATGAACTGATACAAAAGTAATAAAAGTAAAAATGACAATAATGAATAATAACAACGGTAATCATAACAGTAATAATAGCAATACTAATACTAATAATAACAATGATAGTAACAATAATAATAATAATAGTAATAATAATACTAATAATAGTCATAATAATAGTAATAACAATATTTCGTAAGCACTCCAAGGCTCTGGCCTAGAGAGCCGGGTCATCACGTCTGCCAGGGGTAGGACGGTAGAGCCTGCGAAGGCCTGCTGACTCCGGATTCGGGTTCATGGGGCTTCAGGTGTAGGGTTTTTTGGGGCCTTTTTCCGTCTGCTAAGGCATTAGCTCAGGAATCTACTTTTTGGGGTTTAGGGTTGAGTGAGTTTAGGGTCTAGAGATTAGGGTTTGGGGTATTCGGTTTTAAGTATAAGGTGGGGCGAGTTGCACAGAACTGCTAGGTTCTCAGCCTCAGCCCCACTGACTTCGTTGATCCCCGTCTGATGGCTCTTGCGAATATGATGATTTCTTCAGGGCGCTGTCATCGCCCGTTTCTTCGTCAACCAACGTCTCAACAGGAGCCCGGAGCCCTGGCTCCCAAAGCCCAGCGGAGCCCGACATCTGAGGAGGTGCTAGGCCTCGTCCAAAATCGAGTAGAACTTCTCCTCGTCCTGCTACAGGCGAGAGGGCAAAGCCATGTCCGAAAAGCTGCGTAACTAAGGCAATCATATATACTATACTGTAATATAACATGCCATCCTACACAACACATAATGAACTGATACAACATCTTCTGATATGCAAGAGATAGTGAGATAGTATGCGCAGCTGCACTGCAGTCAAGTTATGTCTTAGTGGTATCAGAGCGATTTCTTGAAGAGACTCGAACCACAAAGGCCCAATTGCTCCGCGACGATACGCTGAAGACACATGCCAGAAGTCAGAGCAGCCCCACCAGAAAAGCAGGCGGATTGGAGCCTGCGCGACTGAGTCGTTCTTCACGATGGCCTTCCTTGGTGGACGAAGCACGTCCCGCAGCGGCCAGCATCCGCCCCCAAACATCTGACCGTTTAGCTTTCCAGTGTGCAACATGAAGAGTGCGGCAGAGACAGCGAAAGACCGTTGGGTGGCTTTTAACTCTGCTACAGTAGCTTGCAGCCCAGGATCTCGAAGGACAGCATGGAGCGGATGAGGCCAACCTTTCAATGAGATGCTGCTTGGGACTCCATGGCCACTGCCAGTCTCATCAGTACCCCCCCTGCCGCAGCTTTCCATCATCTTCAACCCATGAACACCACAGCACAGCATACCACAGCTATCTTGTACCTAATTTCGAGCCGAAGTCGCCGCAAAGCCAAGAGTGGCCCGGGCCCCTCTTATAATGATAATAATAATACTAATCATACTAATAATATTAATAATAGTAATAATAATAATAATAACTATTATTATTATTACTATTATTTGTGTTATTAATAGGCCAAAACGGCTCTCTTGGGGCCCAGACTGCTCGAGGAACGAAGCTCGCGTAGGAGATCAGGTTGTCCGCGTTGACCTCTGCTTCTTTGAGCAATTTGCCTTTTCCAGGCATCCACGAACAGAGTGATTACTATGGTTATTGCCGTTATAATTGTTACTACGAATATTATTGTGATTATGATTAATTGTTATCTTGCACACCTCCAAACGAAAGCACCAGTCGAACATGCACCCTCTCCAAGACAGATCGAGGAGACTCGAAGAGCACCTGAAAAAAAAACCTGCACGAGGCCCCGGCCTCGGCCTCACTAAGAACGGTGTAGATCTGCATGCGGGTCAGTCCCAGCATCGCCTGTGCAGATAGCTGCATGAGAAGGACATTTAAGACAATCTGTGTCCTACACTTCTCCCTCTAGAGGATTGCCACTGCAGGACTGCAGCACTGCGATTAAATCCCCTGGAAATCACGGGCTTTCAGCCACATCGAGCCGAATCCACGTGGCGAAAGACGCCGAGCTCAGCCCCCAACTCTCAGCTCCGAGAGCCCCTCCGGCCTGATGCAGCAAGTCCCGCATGTCGTCCAGGCCGAGCAGGCCCGTCATCTCGGTGTCCTGTCAGAGCTTCAGGCGACGGCAGTGAAACGCATACATGTGTCTGTGCGCGTGTGTGTTTGTGTGTGTGTGTGTGTGCGCGCCCTTGTGCATCTCTATCCGTCCCAAGTATGAGCTCGAATCATAATGTGTATGTCTAAAACAAAGGCATATGCATGCCCATATGCAAATTCATAACTATGTTCGTTGTCCACATGCTAGACACAAAAACATATAAATATTTCACAGGGTGCACGAGCCAGCATGCCCCAAGTACCCCTTGATAGAGGCCACATGGTGCTGGATGGGGGGGTGGTGGTGGATGGGGGGGGTGTGGGTAGTCGGGGGCTACCACAGCCCACACCCGCCATCCGCACCACCCGCCATACCAGCCACCCGCCCACCCCGCCGCCCGCCCACCCACCCACTAGGGTTTGGGGGGCGCCATGCGATTATTTGCATAAGGAGCCACCAAAGCAGTATTGGTAATAGGCCCCTACATTGCCGAGGCTCTAGCATCGGGTAGTTGCGGTGGTTGGATGCCCCACAGACCCCCTAGATCACCCCTGTATCCTGTTTGTGTATCCGGCTTTCTGGGCTTAGTTGTTTTTTCTGTTTCAGGGTCCTTCTTTTTCTAAGGGGATTATAGTACAAGTTTATGGGGCTTCGGCCTTCTAGGGCTCTCTCTTTTCTTCTAAAAGGAAAGCTATAGAGTCATAGATTTTGAGCTTCTCGCCTTGGCCTTGAAGAGGTCCAAGATGAACTGGGCCAGCTCATCGTTCTCGAGCTCCGACTCTAAGAGTCGAAGCCTCGGAAGACGGGGGGGGGGGGGAGGTTTAAAGCTTTAAGATGCTGGCTTAGGGGCCCCGGTTTTTGGTGAGGGCTCGATGGTTTAGGGGTTTAGGGGTTGAGGGGGTTAGGGGTTTAGGGGTTAGGGGTTTAGGGGTTTAGGGTTTAGGGGTTGAGGGGTTTTAGGGGTTTAGGGTTTAGGGGTTTAGGATGCCTTAGGGGCCCCGGTTTTTGTTGAGGGCTCGATGGTTTAGGGGTTTAGGGCATTAGCGGTTTAGGGTTTAGGGGTTGAGGGTTGAGGGTTGAGGGGCCATGACGGGTTCTATGATAAGGGCCTTCCTTGAATGGGTTCTACCAGAGCTCTACACTAAGGGTCTCCCTGTAATGGGATCTATAGTATAGATCCCATTGCAGGGAAACCCTTAGTATAGAGGTCTGGTAATTCGAACCCATGTAAAGCGTTCTATGACAAGGGCCTTCGTTTAAGGGCTCAGGGTTTAGGGGCCCCGGGAGGGCTTAGGCTTTTAGCTTCGCGCAGGTTCCGCGAGGGTTGGTTTAGGGTTTAGGGTTTGTTTTTTAGGGGGTTGTCCATACGATGCTGAATTGCAATCTGCGCGATCACATAGGTGGGGATCCGGTTTTCAGGGGTCCTTTGTCTGTCTAGGTTTTGCGATGCGGTCCGCAGTTTTGGGAAACTTCCGTCTTCTGTCGTGGTTTAGCTGATCACCACCTCAAAGGCCCAAGCCTGAAATCCGCCTATCGGATGCCAAAACAAGCTGGTCACAAACGGGTTATAGGACTATACACAGCTTCGGGCTTACTGTCTGAAATGGGTTCAACGTATACCTGAAGGTTCATGACTACCCTACAACCGTAGTTGTGCTGGTAGGACTGCCCGTGACCCTCGGAGGCCCCTGAATTCGTTTCTGTCAAAGTCTGTGTCTAAGCTCTCCGCGACGCCATCTTCTGCAGCAAGTCGAACGCGAAGGGCACAAACTCTCTGTAGGAGACATTGCCATCCTGGTCCTGGTTTAGGGTTTAGGGTTTAGGGTCATGTAGGAGCCGAATTAAAAGCAAGAAGGTTTTGAGCTTTTCGGTTCGGGTCGAAGCATAAGTTGTTGCGGGTAATGTTCCGCCGAGGGGGTCGGCTTCAGGAGCTTCTCTTCGTGGATTCTTGAAACCATGCCAGACAGTTGTGTACATAGTGTATTCCACGCTAGGGCTACATTCTCCTTGATAGCAGAGCAGATTGAGCGTATAGAGGCAAAGCAGCCTGTGCAGAGGCATGTGGAATCAGGGGGAAGGTGGACAGATTTACACACCGGTACTCTGGGAAAAACAATAGATGTGAAGAAAAAACAGTTCTCGTGTCCTTTGCTGACGTTGTTGGCTCCAGGAACGCAGTGAGACACACACACACATACAGATGCACATGCACATACACAATTCCCTAGTGTCATGAGGATGGTGGTAATAATAACAGTGATGGTGACGATTATGACGTTCTTGAGGATGATGATATGTACAAACGGGCCCTGAAGTCTACATAAAGGCGGAATCATTCGTGCCTGATCCACCTGGAACATGATGGCATTGATCTCTCGCCGGGTCAGCCTGGGTAGTCTGGCAAACATCCAAAACTAAGAAGGAGATTATGGATCATATACCACCATATGTACTATAGCATACTGTCATATACTATTATAATGTACCAGAGTATGCAATAATACTATAATGTTCATTTTTATAGTAACAATAGTAGCAATGATACTAAACTGTTATAATCTACCATAATATACGTTTCATACTTTGTTATACTATAACGAGGCTACGCTCCATTCAATGGCGAGGACGCCAAGCTATTCTTTCTCAACTGCCCCACCAGCAGGCAGGCTCGAGACCAGTCAACTTTGATTCCCCAGACCACAGCAGAAGATAGTACTTGTACTTATTGTAGTACTCATCAGTACTATAAGTACTATATATAAGAGTACTATAAGTACTATATATATAAAAGCTACTGTGGGGCATGACGGTTAAAGCATCAAGGTCTTGGGCTCCTTGCAACAAGGGCTATATATGCTCCCCGGGTCTGTGCTGCTGTAGACTCTCTTTCAGACACAGTTATCATGCTAGTGCTTGCAAGCAACACGGCACCACCAGTATCGCGGGCTGTTCGGGATTGAATCGATCAATCTTGATCTGAGTCACCCCAAGCCCTAAACCCTAAAGATGTAAGGTGATAGCACCTGGCAAGTCGGGCTCTAAGCCGACGCTCCGACTGCAAAGCAGATGGTCTGGGAACCAGGCCCGAGTTCCATGGAGGTTAGTGCCGTCACGAATTCCTGGCAGTTTGGTTGCATTTTTCTTCTGCGGTTTAGGATGGACTGCACAACCTGAACCCTGTGTGCCCGGACTAACCTCCTTTCGCAGTGCAGGATATTGAATGTACCGAAGATAAAGCTCCCAAGCGAAGCGTTTTGGTGAGTGGACATTCAGTTGAATATTCACATTGTCTCCTAGGCTGCATGGGCCATCATGGAGTGACAACGCCCTGCATTGGCCTGTAAATTCAATCACGGGAACGATACTCGCAGCTCCGATTTGCCCATGCCAGTTCAGGCTTCCAAAATGCTAGAGCCGCAGAATGACGAAACGGGCCAAGGAGGTCTGAAGGTGGATGTGACAACAGAAGCAGCCACCAGTAGCCGTGGCCATCGCCGTAGTCTTCGTACTAGCAGTAGCAATAGCAGCAGCAGAAGAAGCAGCAGCGGCAGGAGTTGGAGTGGGAGGGAGCGGGAGGAGTGAGAGTAGCGGCAGTACTGGTGATGGTTTTGGCAGCCGTGGTAGGAGTGGTAGTCGCAGCAGTAGCAGCAGCAGTAGCAGTAGCAGTAGTAGTAGTAGTAGTAGTCGTCGTCGTCGTCGTAGTAGTCGTAGTAGTAGCAGTAAGTAGGACTGGTAGTTGCTGTTGCAGAAGGAGGCAGCAATGCAGCGGAATATGAAAGGCCTGCTTGTTCAGCTGCCCACTGCGGTCCTGCAGTTTGAGCCGTTTCAGGCTTTGAGGGTGTCGCCCCCAACTTTGGGCGGTTGCAGGATGCAGGGACATGACTGAAGGCACAAAGTCTCCTTGCACGAAGGAGTTTACAGGCAAGAATCTAAGAAGCTGCGTCTTATGTCAAGCAACGCCTCGTCCATGCGCTCAAACATGCTTCCGACCAGGGAGGTCAACTCCTGGCAAGGATCCAGTAGATAAGGAAAGGGCTTAGGGTCCAAGATTGAAAGTTAAGAACTTCATAATGTCGAGGGCTGCGTGAGGTCAAGGAGTGAAATGCTAGGGCATCTCCAGATCGCCTATCTGGCTCTTGCATCTCGGAGATCTTCTTCGTAGCATCGAGGCTTGCTGCTCTTCTTCTCTATAAAGAGCAGCAGAGCTAATTAGGAAGCATCCCGCTTTGGAACGCGCCTCCCTGGACATTCCATGGACGAGGAGCTCTTCCGCTTGGAGGTCCACATCGGACTCGGCAGTGGTCATATCATTAATAAAGCAACAACTCTGAACCGCAGATCACCCCTCTGTATTCCCTCTACGCTTTTATATAAGGTAATATGCATCCCAATCGGATTATCGTGCTCAGACGTGCATGCGTACATACATATATACATGCAGACATCATGTTCATGTGCCCACACACTCACATGTTTCGCAAATGTGAGTGGAGTGCAGTGGACAGCAAACAATCACACATCCATTGCAATCCATGCATGCATGCGTGCATCAGCATAAGCACAAGCACAAGCATAAGCATAAGCGTGAGGCTCAGCACCAGCATAAGCAAAGGATAAGGATCTTGCGATGTGCTGCTCCAGTCGCTTCTTGGCGTACCTGGTGCACACAAGGAAGGCGCAAAGATCCTTTGAGCGTACGGACGGCTCCCTGTCCAGACCATGCTGACAAAGCTCGCAACGAAGCGCAGTATAGTATACATAGTAATCCGGATACATTTGTATCCACAATATTCGAATTGTATACATACTTGTATACACAGACATACATACATACATACATACATACATACATGCATACATACATTGACATACATACAGACGACCTACGACACATCAAGTAGACTGGCCAGGCTCACATGCCCTGGATGATCTGCAAGGCCAACGGGATAAACTCCTGCAGCCCCAAACAGCAAGCACGTCTGCCTTTGGTGTGCGACTTACCCTCCGACGTCCCGGGGCATCTGATGCTCTCTGCAGGTTCGAGTCCTCGTACTCGATCATTCCGTCCGCATTCATGTCCGCCTGCACACGGACAGGCTTCGACAGTGGAACCGCAACAAGCCTGCAGCCTAAACCCTGCACCACCCCAAGTTTCCCCTTGCGCTTTGAGAGCCTCAGCCAAGAAGAGGAGTATCTCGTCCTTGGGAAAATCCAGCCGCTGCCTCGCAGGGGAGCCAAGCACATGACAAGCCAAGGTCCCGCTTTGCTGAAGATTTACCTGGACCCTAAAGAAACTGCTCCTTCAGGGTTCCTTACTATGATTTCCTCAACCAGTTTTGCATTCAGGATCCTATAAAGTAACCTCAAAAAGGAACTACAATGGAGACTATAGGTAGGGGCCCTAATTGAGTTGGGTTAGGTCAACAGGGTTTAAGATACCAACTTGTGGGTTTAGAGCTGTAGGCGATGTTCGAGAGACGAGATACTCCTAGCTATCATCTTGCATGCTCCTTGACGTGTTGTGCACATGGGAATTTCAGAAAATGGTGAACCCCGCTAAACCCACATTGGGACGAGCAGTAGGGAGCCCGAAAATGAAAACAAGACGGTCTTGCCCGGCAGCGTCTTAGGAGTCGGCTGCAAGTCTTCCATCAAAGACTTAAACTCTGCGGGGTCCAGGAATTGGCTTCCATCCTGGCCAGCAGTGCTGTTCAGTCCTAAGTGGTCATTGATATAGTTACAGCCACAGCTGTAGACCTGCTATAGTGCTATACCACACATATTTTTTAGGTGTGATCCTGTCGATGCCTGCTTCAATTTCGCAGCTCATAGTCACATTGAGATCTGAGCCCTGCCAGGATGCCTTGTCGTACTTCTTGAAGAGGTCATGGATGATTCCCTCGACCTCATCGAGCGACCTGTTTAGGGTTTGTCATGACCGCGCCGGACCCATGAGCCCTAGCATCCTGCAAGGGTGAATGGGTGATTGAAGCCGCAAACTTAGGGTTTAGGGCCTTCCGGAAAATAGAACCGGACTGCACAGCATCGTGCATACTCTAAAGTCTTTTCGACTGTGCATTATCTGAGTCTTCTACGATACAATTCGATGCAAGACAGTACCAGTACTAGACTGTGACTTGCTATACTACAATATTCTACTGTTGATACTGTATTGAACTGAGCTAGACTATACTTTCGACTCTTATACTAACGTGTACTATACTACACTAGATTACACTACGGTGCACTAAATACTACAGTATGCTATAGTATAGCACAACATGCTATACTTTGCTCTGCTGTGCTATACTCTTCCGTGCGATAGTAGACTCTACATTCCGAAACTATCATATGCTATCCTACACTGTCCTGCAATACATGCCATACCTTACTCGAGGAGAGCAGGCTAGTTTAGACAGTGCTATGCTACATTATACTTAGTTCTACCGTAGTAGACGATACTGCACCACCTCACTACGCTATACTACACTATACGATACTAAAAAGATTTCCATATTTCATACCATAATACTATATCATACCAGAATAGACGATACTACTATAGTGTGTTACACTATGCTATGCTGTGCTACATGTGCTACACTATAGTGGGAAGGCAGCGAAAATGAAGGAGTTCCAAAACAAACTGGAGTTAAGTGCCCGGCTTTCTACTAACTACAGTATACCTTAGCTATAAGTGATTTCTGACTGTGGCCCTGGCATGTCTAGCTCTTCTGCTGCAGTTGCCTCGAGCTCCACAGATAGGATGAGCAGGTCTGGCTCTATGCACCGATAGCATGGAGCATCATGGAGCATACAGCCGCTGCATGAGATATTCCGCATCTTTGAGTGCCTGCCCCGCATCAACTGGAAGGCCGCTGGCCAAGCATTCGAAATACCTGACGGCAGTTGCTGTTCGCACGTATACAGCTACCCGGAGAAGGCTGCGAGCTCGCGGAGGCAACAGGAATGAACCCTGAAAGCCCTGCACCTAAACACCCCAAACCTGAAACCGCAAGCACGTACATGACGGGCACTTGGCAGCAAACTCATGGATGTTCTCTGGCTGGGAGCGGAGAACTTCTCGGGTGAAGTCCTGCGGAATATCTGCGGGCTGGCCCAGGGACGTGGGAAATGACATGATCCATGCCGCCTGATAGGTTCTCCGCGTAAGATCTTTAAGTAGAATGCATGTCGGTTTCTTACCAAGCCTCTATAGACTCTAGGGTCGACAGATGGTTGACATGAGGCATCTTATTCAGATCTATGTCGGGCCTTTGGCTTCTACCGTGTTTATACACTTCGAGCGCAAGTGCTGCCAGCGCCCACGGTCCTTGAGAATGTCAGGAAACTCAGGTGGTACCTGTCAATAAGGACTTTCCAAGCAGAGTCCCGGACCAATCACACGCCACAGAGTTCTGACAGCACCGAGGCTCTGTCCTGGTACTGTTTTGCGAACTTGCTGGACCTGGGAGCGCGAAGCTGCTTGGGATGCGGCTGTTCGCTTGCCCAGGCAACAATATTCTGTCTTGGGTTTATTGTTGGGTATGATGCGCTGAGCCCGAAGGCTACGCAGTGCACATTTCATAGCCTCGCTTGAAAGACGGCCCGAAGCTAGCAGCTAGAGTACTGACTGGTGCTTCGAATTTGGAGCCAGCAACTCAGCCCGGGCTAACAGACTGAGAACGCATAAGAGACTGAGAAGCAAGATCCTGCTCTCAGGCCGCTACATGGCTGCTGGCCCCACAGGTTCGTGGGGAACTCGCCCAGCTCTACAGTACACTGAGCCAACAACCGGCCCGGCGACAGGGGCGAAGCGCGAAGCAGTTCTGCAGAACGGACCATGAAAGAGCAAAGCCTCGAGTCCAAAGCGAGTGTCGAGATCTATAGAGTTGAGCGAGCTCGATCAGACAGCAGGGCAGAAAGTTAAGACAAGCTTGTTTTCACACCTTAGGCGTGCAGAAAGGTCCTCCCGCTTTGCGGGCCCAAGAACCGGTGCAGCGACGAGCTCTGCCACAGGCCAGCTTACCCCTGCGCACGCTGCCAAATAACTTTTAGCACTTTTAGCACTTTTGAGCTGAATGCGGTGGCACTCAGAACTCGTCAGCGGCGAGCATAGTGTACCTGGCCATCGATCAAGTCTATAAGGACATGTGCAGTGCCCGCAGTACCTTTGCAAAGCAGGGAGGCGCAGCATGGAACCTCCTCGAAGCCTGAAGGACAGGGAGTATGCTCGCGGGGCAAAGCTTCCGAGCAGGCCACTCTGTGAAGGAAGCGAGAAGGTAGAGCTCTCGTGAGGCGCGCACATCACCACGGCGATCACAGATGACCCGACTGCCTGGCTGGTTGCTTGCAGCCACACATGCTGGAGTGGTCGAGCACTCCAGAGTAATCCCAAGCTGACTCGTAAATGAGTGGTTGAATCTTCGATGAGTTCCCCAAATGCTAGCGAAGCTGCTTGAAGACGCGACCGTAGTCGTAGGCTTGCTCAATCAACAGGGGCTTCGAATGTACCTTAGCGGGCGAAAGACCGCAAAGCGCACGACTTCAAGCGCTGCAAGCAGGGGGCGAGGGCATACGAGGGCAGCATTTTGCTAGGGCCCCGGGCCTTGTGATACATTCTCAGCACCTCCTCCTTCGACTCTTTTGCTCTTCGATCCTTCAGACAGCGCGCGGGCTGCGTCAACTAAAGGGACTCGGAGGCCCAACTCCTCCCCTCAGCCGACAGGCTCGGATGCCGCCTGCGTTCCCCCTTCGCCCCCCTTTTTCTGGCTTTTCTTCCTCACACCGAAACGCTGGCGCTCGGAGGGCTGCCTCGCTGCTCCTCGGCAAGGAGGAGCTGGCCGACGGCCCAGTCTTCCACCAAAACTGAAGCTTGAAACCCTGGGCTTCCAGAAACCGGCGTACCTGCACGGAAAGGCGTAGAATGCCGCTACAACCAAACCCTCGAAACTTCGAGAACCCGCGAGCCCCCTCTAGGCCCCTCGGAGCCGATTTACACGCCCAGAAGCCTCGACAAAAATCCATCTATAGACCTTTTCAGTACACCTTTTCTGAAGGGCCTGAAAGGCAGCCCTCAAGCCCCGGTCCAAGGCCTGTCTCTGTAAGGCCTCCCGCATCAGCAAGGCACCATTGCGCCCGGCTATGGCGGCCACCTTCACAAGCCAAAGGGCTCCTCTTGGGTTTTTTTTTAAGGTTTAGGTTGTTGCACTTTTCGGTTCTATGAGCTTCTTTCTGGCTTATCAGGAGCGTTTTTTGGAATCAGGCTCCTGGATCCTCTTGGGGGTCGATGCTCGGAGGGTTTGCCACATGCCCCAACTACCCTCTGCTCGCTTCGGGCGCACATGCAAATCCCTACAACCTAAACCCCTTTTCCCCTAAGCCTCGCTTGCAAGTGCTTTGGGGGGTCACCTCCATGGCAGAGGCCCCCGTCTCCAGGCCGGACGTGTAGAAGAGAGCGTGGCCATCCAGCCTGCGACATTCTTACAAATGGAACACACTACAAGATGCTGTAATATATAATATGCTCCAGTATAGTATGCGAAAAAAGTGTACAAAAATACGAATCCTACATACTATACCACAATGCACGATGCGACATGCATTACTGACGCCGCATTTTGGCATCTGCCGGGAGCTTGCTGCGTGATTCAATACAAAAGCTGTGCTAAACAGCCTTACTTAGACCCAAGGCCGCGAGGAGAAGGAAACGACGCCTCGGTAAGGAACATAGCAGTAGCAGTGGTGGTGGTGGTGCTGGTGCTGGTGCTGGTGGTGCTGGTGGTGCTGGTGGTGCTGGTGGTGCTGGTGGTACTGGTGGTGCTGCTGCTGCTGGTGCTGGTG
>CAJNJA010026475.1:0-10265 GCA_905231915.1 Symbiodinium necroappetens | reverse complement strand
TGGTGGTGGGTGGTGGTGGTGGTGGTTGGCGGCGGTGGTGGTGGTGGCGGTGGTGGTGGTAGTAGTTGTTGTTGTCAAGCAGGCTAACGGAGTAACTTTGGCAAACAAAAAACATTGCGGAACTTTCGCGGTGGCATGTTATGTTATGCGCGTGGTCGTTTGTACAAATACAGCGACAAGGACCTATAGATCAATGCCCACATAGATTTGGGGTTCATAGGGTTTGGGGTTTACAGAGATTTTGCGGTTTGTAAGGCTTGGGATTTGCGGCTCATCATAGGGCTTGAAGGGTTTGGGTTTTTATGAAGCTTGGGGCTTCGGTCTCGTGATGAGGATTCTCAGTGTAGGACCACTTGTACGCGGTCACATGTATGGATAGATGTGTGCGGGTGCGTGATCGAGGCTTTATGCCAGTACAAATCAAGGTAGTATAGGCACCGTCGACACACTCGAAAACAAGTTCCACAGCGGCAACGCAATCGACATCTACAGGAACTATGACGACGACTGTGGATGAACTATTGTCAGGAATGTTGTTTGCACTGGTGCACTTCCAATGCTGATGCACATGATCTGCTTCCTTGGAACTAAAGTCCAAGAAGCCCAGCAAAAAGCCTCAAACCTTAAGTCCCCAAGTCCCACACCCTGTGTTTTCCCACTCATGAAAATCGACATCGACAAAAGCCAGGCCTGAAACTCGCCCAGTTCTCACGGGCCAGCGGCTGGAGCTTGGGATAGGCTGCCCAGACGTATTTGAAGGTCGCGAAGACCTGGGACTTCGTGTTCAAGAAAGACTGAACTAGATTGCAATGGACTTAAAGTATTACAATCTATATTAATTATTCTCCTCTTTGACTGTCCTACTGCTCGCAAGGCTTCAATAACAACAACCGTGCTGCTGCGGCGGCTACCGCCCCTGCCACCACTCATGCGTCGCTGGTCTCATTTCTGCTCCTGTGTGCCGATGCTCGCTGCTCCTCGTGCTCTGAAACATGAATGAACGCGTCCTTTGGCAACGACAAGCAACCTACACCCCCACTGAGATTTTCTCTCAGACAGCACTCTCCCCCATTCTACCGAAACCAACGGATCTTCTGAGAGGAAGCTTCTGATGGAGAGTGACGGAGAACGGGGTGTCACGACTGAAGCTGCAAAAGCAATGACTGCGAACCATATCATGGCAATCACGTTGGCTGTAACCGTCACCATCAGCATCACCACTGGGGACCATGAAAGACTACATCCGGCTCCTGGTGCGTGCAATGGACCCCATCTCTTCAAGCAAACCTACAACCCCTCCATGCCTGCGCCCTGTGGCCGACTTGGAGCCCTGCTCTGGGAAACAAAGGCTGGATGTCTGAGTCGTGCAGGTCGCGTCGCGAAAACAGCTTCACCTCGGAGCATGCCGTCACTGTCTCAGCACCTCTCAGCAGGACCTGTTCCCAGGAATGGCTCAGCACTCTTTACCAACCCCTGCAAGGTTTGCGTTGTTGATGCTCTTGCGCAATTCCTCCAGCTTCAGATAGCCAAGGCCCCCCACAACCATGGAGCCATCAGGAAAGACCTTGTGCACCTGAGGCGAAAGCTGGATCGGGATTCACGCAGAGCAAGCAACGATTGTCAATTTAACCCTCTGCCTCATACGCAGCCCTCCACCGGAATACGGATAATGATGCAAATTTTAGTTTCAGACTCCTACAACCCCCTAAGCTCCCAGCGCCAAAGGACGAGAAGGGGGATGAACTGTCCTCTGTGGTGAGGATGGTGCCCGGGACCTTCTTGGTCTTGGCCTCCTCTTTGAGTCCGAAATAAGTCTCCTGAGCTCTTCTTGGAGGCGGCCCTTTAGCTGAAGCTTTTTGTTTAGGGCTCTTTGCCGTTCGCCCGGTTCGCCTAAAGACTTCCCCCGGGAGGAGCCAGTTGGCAAGATGCCGGGTTAGGGTTTAGGCTACAACTTAGGGTATTTTCGCAAGAAGGCCCTACAGCAGTTCTATGAAAAGCGGACTGGTCTCATTGATCTCTCCATGGACGAAAGTCACGTAAGTCCTCTGATACCTGGGCATGACAGTGCAAACGGCCAGGACTGATCTCTCAAACAGCCCGACTTTGCCATAGTATGAGCTACCACAAAAATTCCTAGGTTGCTGCTAAATAAAAATTATGGGTTGTCGCTTTTGGGGGGTGCCCAATCGTTTTGCGGGACTTGCAACCAACTGTTCTTACAAACCTATCGCTTTGCAGGAGGAAAACGGCAAAAGAGTAGTAGAGGAGCATAGGAGTCGGCGTCAAAATTATTTGGCGAATTCCTCGTAAAAGAGAGGGGGCGCGCTAATTCAAAAACAAAATCTGGACTGTAGTACAACATTAGTACTGGAAGTGGCTCGTTTCGGATGCAGGCTGGATTGTGCTTGGCTGTAGTACAACTTCAGTACTGGAAATGCCTCGGTTGGGGTCCTGGCTGGATTGTGCTGGATTGTAGTACAACTTTACTACTGGAAGTGGCTCGTTTCGGATGCAGGCGGCTGGATTGTGCTTGGTTGTAGTACAACTTTAGTACGGGAAAGGCCTCGTGCGGGGTTCTGGCTGGATTGTGCCGGGTTGCAGTGCAACTCTAGTACTGGAAAGCAGCAGTAGCAGTAGAGTAGAACTTGAACCCGAAGCTTGGCGAGCGCATCTGAAACCCACAGCAGAACTGAGGGTATCGCTTTTGCGGGGGGCCTATCGTTTTTCCAACGAATGGAGCATTCTGATTAATTTTATCTCTGCAAAGTATGGCCTCCCACATGATAATAAAAGCAGTCGCTCATATATATCTGCATGTGAGTGAAAATAGTGTATGGGCCCATTTACGCCTTTACATCTTCATTGCAATTCAGCTAGCTACCTTTATAATGTTATGTGTACAGGGCCCTAAATACTTCTCGCCAATCCGAGCAGGCGCCCACACTTATGCAGAAGCTCAGCGTCAGAGATGGAGGCAGTGTTCAAAATACTCAGCAGCGGCGAGGAATTCGTCACTTCGTACCAGTGCTGTTGCTTGGTTTGAAGCATGGAAGCAAAACTGAGGTTGTTAGCACGCGTCTTGTGTGAATTCATCTGGTTGGCTCGGTCTTGGGATCCTGGCAGCCTCAATTCGTTTTGTGCAGAACCCTTATGCGAAGCTCACAGCCGCACAGGTGGCTTTATACAGCAATATCTTATCGTGGCAGTTTTATTTCCGGCTGTGGCCTGTGCGTTTGCATGTTCGTTCTTGGAAACCGTTCTGGGTCCCCTCATGGTTCGTTCTCATTTTCGCTCTTGCAAAACGAACTAACCTCCCTCATCACACACCCTTGGTTATCACTTTTCGTTCTTCCAAAACGAAGGTCCGACCGAAGGCAACAACGAAGAATGTCTTGAGGGTTCTTCGTTTTGGCCTTCGTTCTGGGGATCGGCCAAGGTTTGAAGGGGGTCTGGGCGCCTGCCCGGCGCCAGCCGCATAATCAGAATAGGGCTTTGAGGCCGAATATTCATACAGGGACGAGAAGTGAGTACATGGATCTTGGACTCAGTGGTGTTTTGGTCCTAGTATGGTTCAGCACTTGGGTTTAGGGGGGTTTTCAGGGTTTCAGGAGTTATAGACGGAAAGATTTCAGGGTTGTGGTCCCCTGGCTGTTGGACGGGAATCGAACCTACACCCGAACATCTCAAGATCACCCAGTGGTCGCAAGCCAGGTTCGGCAAAATTACCACTGGCAACCTTCCCACAACCCTCAAACCTCAGCCACAAACCGAAAGCGAAGTCGTCCTTAACTTCATTCACCTCTAGGCCCTCAAGCTCCTTGAAAATAGCCCTCCGCTTGGCCTCTCCGAAGCGATTCAGGTCGGCCATGCGGCTGCGATACTGGTGTTCCAGCGGGGCCTGCCGCGTTGTTTGACTTGCTAACAGTAAGTTGGAAACTGCAGGTTTGCAGGGCGCTTCGGGTTCAAGGGTTTAGGCGCCTGGGGTCTGAGGAGATGAAGGCTTTAGGGTTCGAGGTTAGTTACACCTGAAGCCTCAAACAAATATCTTGCCGGGTTCGGGTAGGAGCTCCAATTTCGACCTGAATTCTCTGCCGACAAACTTCAGGTTTAAAGAGCAATTAGAAGGCAAGTTTCTGCACCATCGGGTTTAGGATTTAGAATTTCAGGTTATGCGCCAGATCCCCAAACCCTAAACCCCGATCTTAACCACCCTATAGGCATATACGGTTCAAAGTTCATTTTGCCGAAAAGTCTAGAGTTTAGGGTTTGAGTCCTGCTACAAGACACAAAAAGCTCCGCAAACCCTAGTTATGCCGGCGTAAATCCCGAAACAGTGATACAGCACTACGACGACCATGACGAGAACGGCGACATTTACGACCAAGACAACCGCCACCACGACAACCACCACGATCGGGAGACCACACTGGCAGAGACCAGCCAACATGCTTTCCCCCATCCACTGGCGGGGATTCAGGAACACAGCCAAAGTGGCTCCACCCAAGTACTGGATGGATTCAAACATGTCGAGGATAAATCCTAGCTTTACAGGGAGGCGGCTGCACGGATCGCATGTAGTGCGCACCATAGCCAGGCGCACATACTAAACAATTGTGCCCGTTCCCAACGCAAGAACAGGCCCGACAGAGAGTCGGGCCGCACAATTTAATTGTGTACATATCCCTACTAGCCCTGAAACCCTACATGCCACCGGTGAACACCCAAATTACTCATCGAGACTTCGACAATCGCCTGAAAGCCAAGAGTCACCCTGGCATGTCTGAGTTAGGATTTGCAACTTAGTGCGCGAGAGAAATGCCTCTACACCTGGAAGCCCAAGGCATAAACCACGGAGTGATATTGTATATAACGGCCAAGAAAAGAGCATCACCGAATTCAACCCACGAGGCCTAGCACAACCCGAAAACCCAAAGAGAATCCGAGACTCCGAAGAGCCTTCGGGGGCGCTTCCCCGTCTCGGACTCAGGCCTTCAATTCGGATTCAAGGCTGCGGTTCAGGGCTTGAATTGAAGGGAACTCAGAGTTTTGAGAATCAGGAACTTCTTATGGCTTTGCTATTATAAGTATAGAATTCACAGGTTGGCACAGGGTTTGGGATGTTCGGTTCACGGGTCCACAGATGCGCATGAGGTTCTGCAGGAAGAACAAGAGCAGTCATTGAAACCCTGGATCCTTCTACCGGTGGTTTAGCCATGGTCTCGAGGGGATAGGTTAAGTTTTTCAGGCCGGGGCTGGGGTGGGTACGGACTGGTGTCTGAAGGCAAGATCCATTCGCCTAGGGTCTGCGGGATTTCGGTCTGGAGGGCTAGAGCTGGGGGGGACTACTTCACCGGCCTAGGTTTACAAGACTTGCATAAGGCTATATAAAGCTACATAAAGCATACAGCTCAACGATCACGACCTTTCATCTTAGAGCTGATAGGTGTAGCGGTCGAATGTTGGGAGGACTTCCCTGCAAGGTTACATGACGCATGTGCACCTGCAGAGCCAGTAGTCGGTATGTTGCGATTCGCTGTGCATAGAACCCTTGATGGTATCGACACCTCCACCCCACGCCTCGATGAATTGCCCTCCCCGAAACACCAAGCCCCCAAATCTCAATCCATGCCCAGAGCCAAACCCCAGGCCCTAAAATCCCTAAACACTGCTGCCCTAAATCCCTTTGAGTGCAGTGCCTTTCTTCTGTACAGCTGGGAGCAGGCTCGTCACGCTGCTCTTCCTTCCGGACCGGGCTTCAAGCCGTTATATCATTATCATTGAAGACTTTAGTTTGCTTTTGAGAGATCTCGGAAATCGTACACTAAGGATCCGAGGTTTATGGTTCTATAGCGTTTTCTGAAACTCGCCCTCAGGTCTGCTAAGAGAATTACAGCTTGGAGGAGTTGTGGTTGCTTCTCTTACGGGGTTCGTGCTTTGCTGCAGAACTTGATGCCGAAGGCCGTGCGACTTTTTATCAGCTGAGAGGTTACCCCAATCCGGGACTGTGCCGTCTCTGCAGCGCTCGAGCCGCAACCCAAACTGACGATTACATTGGGTGCTATCAAGGTGTAATGTAGGGCCTTCATAGTTTGAAGTGAGTTTGAGAGCTGCATATTATGATATAACAAACAGGAACCCTGAGGAATACTGCTACCAACTACTCAGGCCCTTGCGTTGCTGGAGGGCTCTTGAGTTCTGTTGCAGCATTCAAAAGCTTAGTTAAGTAGGGTTATGACCACGGCGGGGCTATGTATTCTTTAGAACCAAGCTGGATTCCGCCATCGTTTTGG
Source organism: Symbiodinium necroappetens (assembly GCA_905231915.1). NCBI lineage: Eukaryota > Dinophyceae > Suessiales > Symbiodiniaceae > Symbiodinium > Symbiodinium necroappetens. Next base: position 3,975 of record CAJNJA010026475.1, on the reverse strand, counting down.
CGTCACCTTCGCACGAAGCATGACACGAACTGCATGCAGGAGCCTTGATGATTGCGATAGGATTTTGAGGTACATTCTAGTATACCTACAATGGGAAACCCGAATATCATTACTGTTTGCTCGGGGTGCTCTCCTTACAGGTACATGGACTTGGCAACTAATGTTATGGAACGGTATAGTAACCTCAAAGAGGAACCCTAAACCCAAACCCTAAAACCCTAAGCCCTAGTATCGTAGGACCCTAAGAAGAAGGAGCCGAATTTAGAGAACTACCCAAAGTAGAGCAGTCACAGGAACGGCAACTTAAACTTAAATTGCCGCGTTTCCGCTTCCTGGATTATCAGTAGATGCAAGTTTAGGGAGTTTAGGATTTAGGGTTTAGGGTCTAGGGTCTGGGGTTCGATTCATTGCAAGCACCTTTTTTTCGTCTTCCGATCTGGAAGTTCCCCTTTCTACAGGTGAGGTCGGAATTACTCGTCGACCGTGAAACTTACAACGGCAACCATCCGAAGACTTTCTAGGATTTAAGAGGGTTTAGGGCCTAGGGTTTATTATAGGATTCATTGCAATGGGGTTTCGGGGGTTTGGGGGGTTGGCATTGGCTTGGGGTTTAGGGTTTTATGGGTTTTTATGTGGCGCTATGGCTTCCCAGGTTTAGAAATGTTGTGTTGTTGTGTTTCTGGCTGGTCGCTCCGTTAGTGTTTACGGTTTGGCGCCTTATTGTTGGGATGAGGGTTAGGATTTGCTGGCATTGCAGTGAGTCTTCGGAGATGTACCTGAACGGAGTTGTACCGGAACCCTACAGATAAGTGAAAAACTCAAGGACCTCGACAAGAGTCAGTCCATCAGATTGTGGCAAACGCTGCGAAGTACCGCACACTCGGCAAGGAGTCTTCGGTCTCCCCCCCTCCTCTTTGTCACAGTGATCGTGGCGTTCCCCGAGCTGGGGATGGTAACGTGGGGGTATAGTAGATTATACCCCAAACCCTAGTCTAATTATTAAGACCCCTACAAATTTGCCAAGAGTTGGGACCCAAGGCTGTCGGTGACTTCGCTCATCCACCTACCCCTGACAGCATACGTCAGGACATGCAAGGAGCGATTGCCAAAGTCATAGACCAGGGGCGTGAATGAAAGGGCTGAAGCTGCGGAGAGGCCCAGCAGCGGCCGGTCCCAAAATCAAGCGGGCACAAGTCAACGCCCCTTCTTTGTTTTAAGGATCTGTAATTTAATGCCAATAAATTGGAGTGGCCTGATTAGATGCATGCCATGTCTGGTCGAACTTGAAATTCGTAACTCCTCTGCTGCATGCTACAACTGCTGCATGCTCTGGTTTTGACAGAGTAGAGATGGACGATGTTTGGTACATGTTCTTAAATGTCAATGAGGGTTATGATTCGGTAGATCCTGCAGAACACATTTCACTTTTCACAGATCAGGGGTTGGCCAGGAGTATTCTTACGGGGTCACTGGTCCTCCTTGACTTGTTATCTGGGGATATTCCTGCCGGACCCAACCTAAGAAATCGAGGGTTCATGAGGAACTTGTAGTTCAAGATGAGCTCTGACATTGGGGCCCCGCCCAGCCATTCATGTCAAGCCAAACAGATTACAGGACGTCGGGCTGATGGGAGGGGGTATCTCCTGATTAACAGCTTCTTAGTTTCGTCGGGGCATTCATTGCCTTGTGCCCCATTTTCCGATGTGAGGCTGCACCACAGCGTGAGCGCCGAAACCCAAAAAGGCAGCCGGAGAGTCTCTCTAGTCTCCTCCACAGACACATGCACTCCAACAGCAGATAAACTCACTTTACAGTACATGAACCAAAAACTGTCTGTCTTGTTCGCAGTCAACGTATTGCGTATTTTTTTAAATGTCTGCCTTAGACTTGCATTAACATTCGCGTTGTCATTACTATTACTAGTATTTTTTTCAGCACAGGGACCTTAAAACCGTCAAATTCGGCCAGTCGGGTGCAGAGGAAGATGGCCAGCGTCCGTGAGCATTGCAGCCGCCAGGTGGAGCAGGCCAGGGAGTTGGATACTGCTCCCACTCAGGGTTTTGGGTTCAGGGTAGCTCCCACTCAGCAACACCTAATTGATATTTGTAAGAAATATATACAAGGCCGCTGTATAGTACCCTGATTGTAGATTGTTACAGTATGGAGCAGTACCCAGCCAGGGAGGCAGTACCCGGCCAGGGAGCGCGTAGAATCATTTCCAAACCTCCAGGTTCATGTAGTACCTATAATGCCTTGAAAGATGCATCTATCTAGGTTTAGGGTTTGGGGCTTCAGGGGTTCAGGGTTAAAGCATCTACTTTTGTGTTAGTACAGAGACCCTTCGCGCAAGGGAGAATTGAGCATGACTTAGCACCTTTCCTCCTCCGAATCTGGTTGTTGGGCTCGACACCTCATGATTAGGGACCCAGAAAAGATGTAAGCTCAAGCATGTTATTGGGATATCCCTACCTTACTGGGCTTCATTATGAGGCCTTTTTGCACAGGAGATCCTTGTCCTGGTTTTTGCTTGTGTGCCTTTTTGGGGCCCTACAGGAGAAGGCGAGGGCCGAAGCTGCTGAAACATGTGGCTTTCGATGCGCCCCTGTCGGGCTGACAGTATGCCTGTCCGCCTCCCCCATCTGCCGTCGGAATTACAGCTTTCATAGGCTGCTATGACTGTGCTCGGTGACGTGCCGGTGACGACTTCAGAATTCTGTTAGTTGCGATCTATTTAATTCGCGCCCCATGGGTTTCTATATTTCCTGCTTATAAACGAGGGACCCCACAGCAGTCAGTTGTCGAGATAAGGTAGGCGTGTAAGCAACCGAAACTTGGTCCTGCACCATGGCCATGCCATCAAAATTCCAAAGAGTCAGACCATGCGTGCGGTGTCCCCAGTTTCGTATTTGGTCTTTTCGGGACTAGTGGTTCGCGGATGTGCTGCTGTACTCCCGGAATAAAGCCGATGCATGCACATGTATAGCAGTATAACTGCATATTCACTCAACTTGTGTTGCAGTTATCTGCAGCGATAGCGATGGGCTATGAGCAACCATGCCTCGTCACCGAACACGACTCCGAGACTGCCAGGCTTGATGTAGATCCTTGAGCTATGCAGTCAGTAGAGAATCTCAAAGTTTCAGAGTGTAAAGTTTAGCCTAAGCCCTGAAATTCATTGTGTAGTTTCCGATGCGCTTTTTTGGACTACGGGTCTTGTCTCACTGTCACTACTGTCACCACCGGGGTCATCATCACCCCAAGTCACGACCGATCCATCACCAAGAATGGCTGCAAAAGCGTAGATGTTGGCTTGGATTTGCTGCACATTCTTCAGCTGTTCCTGCACAGCACTGCTGTCACCACCACCGTAACCATCACCCCAGGTCACGACGGATCCGTCGCCCAGAATGGCAGCAAAAGCACACGCAGTGGCTTGAATCTGCTGCACATCCTTCAGCTGATCCTGCACGGCACTACTGACACCACCACCGCCAGCTTCACCCCAGGTCACGACAAATCCGTCACCAAGAATGGCAGCAAAAGCGCGGTCGTTGGCTTGGATCTGGTGCACATTCTTCAACTGGTCCTGCACGGCAATGCTGTCACCACCGCAGTTAGCATCACCCCAAGTCACGACAAATCCGTCACCAAGAATGGCAGCAAAAGCGTAGAAAGTGGCTTGGATCTGCTGCACATTCTTCAGCTGATCCTGCACAGCACTACTGTCACCACCTTTGTCAGCATCACCCCAAGTCACGACCGATCCATCACCAAGAATGGCCGCAAAAGCGTAGATGTTGGCTTGGATTTGCTGCACATTCTTCAGCTGTTCCTGCACAGCACTGCTGTCACCACCACAGTAGCCATCACCCCAGGTCACGACGGATCCGTCGCCCAGAATGGCAGCAAAAGCACACGCAGTGGCTTGAATCTGCTGCACATCCTTCAGCTGACACCACCACCGCCTGCTTCACC
>CAJNJA010026474.1:43259-64511 GCA_905231915.1 Symbiodinium necroappetens | reverse complement strand
CCGACCTCGTACCATTGACCTCGCCTGGCATGTCCGAGTTGTGAGAGCGTAAACCCTAAACCCTACATCACATGCTTGACTGAGGTGCTCTTACACTCAGCTCTTCTCCGATGCCTCCGGCCAGGGCTTCAGCAGCAACTGGAGCACCGGGTTTAGGCTTGAGGGGTTCCTTAAGCAAACCTACTTACACCCGTACTTACCACCAAATTATGAGCTGGAGAACTCGAAAGTTTCATGTCCAAAATATGACTGAGATAGCTTTATGCTCTGTGGGCTTAGCAAGTGGGTGATAGGGACACGTTATTATTTTAACAGTACCCCGAACCATCCGGCAGCTTCTGCGGAGGGTGGGGCCTTGCTTTGTTGATTTGAACCCTAAACCCTCAACCCCAAAAACTAAACCGTAAACCTTAAAAGCTGAATCCTAAACCCTAAAACCTGAACCCTAAACCCTAAACCACGCGGGCCCTTTGCGCCTTTTTTCGGTCTCGGCGTTTTTGCGAAAGGAATTCTGCTTCAGAGCCCTCGAAGATGCCATGGGTTTGCCGGTGGCCTTTGAAGGCATTTCGGTTCAGGACGGCTTAGGGTTTAAGGTTTAGGGTTTAAGGGTTTAGGGTTTAACGTTTAGGGTTTAGGGAAGATAATATTTTGATCCGAAACATGAAACATATTGTAACTAAACGCAGAGCAGCATAACAAATTATACAACAACATCGCATCATGTAATAAATGATATTATAGTATAGTAGTGCAATATAAGCTAACATGATATGATATGTTATGATGATATCTATATATATGTATATATGTATGTATGTATGTTAAAGCAGAATATCACACAGCAATATAGCAAGGTGAAACACAATTTTCCATGAAACATAGTACAACATAAGAGAGAATAATATATTATCCAACCTTATAATATGGTGTATTAAACCATAATGTAATAAAATGTAATGCAATATGGTATGTTATAATATGATACTAGTGCAAGTGTACAATATTCAAGAGTAGAATATCAAATGATACGATATCATATGATATATGATAGAAGATCATATCATCGTGTAGTTAATAACAATATGATAAAGCATGACAAAGCCTATACTATAGTTGTTGTATAACACAACATAATGAAACATAGTTTAATAAAATACATCGCAAAAAAATATACTGTGATGTAATGTAATCTACAATAATGGAACATAAAACAGTATAATGTGGGACAATCTCATGACATGTGATATAACTTGATATGATATAATGCAACATAATACAATCTAATCTAAGACAGTCTAATGTAATGTGATATAATACAATATAATATAGTACAGTATAGTACAATGAAAGGTAGCATAACATATCATAACATAGCACAACATACTGTAGCACCTTCGGGAATCGCCATGCGGGAGCCAACAGTAACACAACACAGTATAATATATCATTATATGAAATATCATACCATAACAGAATAGTAAAGCATGTATAAAGTACGGTTGCACATGCTTTGTCATAACAACATAGCATACCACAGCATGTTATTTTGTATTGCAATGCAAGATATGATGCAATGCAGTGGAGTACCATGTGATATTACCTGTTTTGCAACTTTAAAAATATGATAACATTATCCATATAGATACAGTATATGACAATATGACAGAATACAGTACAGCCTAATTCGTTCCATTGGGCACTGCACGACTGCCGGCTTATCATGCTCTCGACCCGGAAGACGTACATCCAGTAATTAGCATTCACCTGCCGATCAACCGCTCAGACCGATATACCCCAAACCAACTTCTAGACCCGTTTAGAACAGCCCTTCCAAACCGGGAACCCTGACCCCGCGCATGCTTTCCCCAACGTTTGCCGAGGCTGCCGTCCAGGTGTTTGCACAGCAGGCAGCAGCCTCGACCGTGGGTTGCTTTAGCCACGGAAGAGACAAGGCGTCACCTGGGACTGACTCTTGCAGTCGGTGGATTCTAGGATTCCTCCCTAATCCTAAGATCCTAAAGCCTAAATCCGTAGATCTTTTATCCTAAATCTGAAAACCTGAACCCCAACTCTTTATACAACCCCTGAAGTCCTAAAATCCTCAATCCCAAAACCCGAAACTCCTCTAGGCCCTAAACCCCTGAATTCCTAAAACCCTCAATCCCCAAACCCGGAGCTCCTCTTACCGGCCCCGAGGTCAGGTCGCGACCGTCGTTCTCGGCACCTCCGTCGTCGAAGTGGAGATGGCATCAGCCATGGCCAGCCCTGGCTCCCGGAAAAGAGGGTTAGGGTTCAGGGTTTAGGGTTTAAGGGTTAGGGTTTAGGGTTTAGGGGTTAGGGTTTAGGGTTTCGGGTTTAGGGTTTAGGGCTAGGGGGTGAGTATAGGGGCCAGAATAACCAATGATAATGCTAAGAATAGCAGCAGAGAAGTAATACTAGTAAAATCAGCAAGAAGAAGAATCACGACAATGATAACCGCAATCTAGGGCTTTAACACACACACACACCAAAAAATCTGTTCTAATGCTTTAAGCCCACATACTACGTGTTTCTTGTTTTGTGTAGGTCTTCTCAAAGGGGTCTAGAGGGCTTTGGGCTTCAGGGTATATAGGTCTTCTAAGGCTTCTATAGATAGCTCTATAGGGTTTTGGGGTAGGTCTTATGAAGGCCAAGTTCTTGGAGAAGTCTCTTAGGGCTGAGCAGCCGGAGCTTAGTTCAGGGCTTGGGCTTCAAAGTGGGACTGGGAAAAATTCCTGAGACTCCATTATTAGAGTTTTTTTGGTCTTTGCAGTGCAGGTCAAGGTGGTCTCAGGGTTTCTGTGCATGCTTTCTGGGTGATGGTGTCTTTGTTGTATGCGCCTGCCGGTACGCCAGGCTTTGGCTTCATGGTTAGCGGTCCTGTTGCTATCCTGAGGAACGTTGCTGGGTTTGCCGGGGCAACTAAGATGAAGCCCCCCACAATGGGGATCCCTCATAAGTAATTTGGCTTCTTGATTATTATGGCAGCTTAAATGAATTCCCTTAACAAGAACCCAGGATACGATGTAGTCCCAATCAAGGTCTCTGAAAGCCCGAAACCATACCTTAGAAACGCCTGGGCCGGTTGAAATCCTTTACAGCCCCAGACAAAACTCTAGAAGCACCTTGTGAGACCTTTTCAAGCCCGCTTATTGGTAGACATCTTGTAAGAGTCTCGGAAAATCTGCTTATCATGCAAAAACTTTATGAAACCCTGACAGAGGGCGAGCGAAAGAGAGAGAGAGAGAGAGAGACTGAGAGAGAGAGAGGCAGAGACAGAGCAAAAACCCTAAACCGTAAACCCTAAAGAGAGAGAAAGGGAGAGAGAGAGCAAGAGAGAGCAAAGAGGTAAATCCCGAGAGGCCCAATAAACCACTTGTGTCTACAGCACGACTCGTCAAAGCCGACACTACGAAATCCGCTTTTGGATTCCGTGGACTTTGCCTGCTGGTGCACTGTTGGTGATTAGCTTCTTGCGGGCGATTGGCTTGGTATCGCAGGACTTTGAGATAAGTTTCATGTTTGCGGGGCGTCCGCATGGATCTGTGCTCGCTTTCGAGCAACTGTCTAAAAGGATCTGTATTATATATATATATACATATATATATACATATATATATATACATATATATATACACTTATATGAATATATAGATGGGTGTATGTGTATATGTGTGTATATATATAGTTGTGTATATGTATACATACATACATACATACATACATACATACATATATATATATATATGTCTCTCTGTTCTCTCTCTCTCTCTCTCTCTCTCTCTTCTTGCCAGAGGAATCTCCAGCCAAAGACTTCACCGAGGCTCCGACACAGTGATCAGGAACTGCTCCACCGTGGATGCAGCCTACGAAGGGGAGCTGAGCCCGGAAGCCCGGAGCTTCAAGGCTTCAGGTGTCTGGGTTCTTGCATATGCACATAGGCATGCACATATGTAATATACATACTTATACTAGAAGAAGAATGCATGCATAAATGTATGTGTATATATATATATTTGGGCATGTGCATGCAATGTCACATATACATGCACATACACATGCGACATTGTACATACTCATAAACATAACCCGGTTCATGTTCATATTCATTTGCACAACACAGATACATATGTGTATGTGTATATATATATACACATGTATACACTTGTATACACACACATACATAGATACACACATACTCACATACATATGCACGTACATACATACAATCATATACCTATACATATACATATACCTATCTATGCACTTTCATATGTACATACATCCATACACGCATCACACATGTAGGTAGGTATAGGATGTGTGTACATACAACTACACAACTACAGAGGGAGAGAGGGAGGCACGCAGACACACCTATAAATACACACATATATTTATTTCTACACACATTTGTCTGGGTGCGACTGCGTGTGTAAACTGACGCACATGCAGAAGCCTATGCATATATATATATGTGTATATATATATACATATTTATATGTACATATATATATATGCCATATATATATACATACACACACACACACACGCTCTTAGCCCCAGCAGCCCCAGGTTGGCATTTCAAGTCGTGAGCAGCCGCAGCATAACTTCACCGGCTCCACTCGCAGTACAAACTGGGGGGTTTCCGAAAATAAGGGGACCCTAATGTAGTACCCTAAATAGTAGGATCCTTATTATAAGGACCCCAATATAAGGTACCCCTTATCTTCGGAAACTCCCAACTGATCCAAATGCACAACCAGAACAACTCAAAGGGCAGATCCTCGCCGAGGCATTTTGTGCGAGGCAGCTGTGCTGCTGGCGAACACCACAGGCCGGTTTAGGGTTTTAGGGGGAGAAGTCTTCAGAGAACATGGGGCGTAAGGTTCTGGATGCTTATAGCTATGCGAGGTTTTAGGGCTTAGGCCTCGGGGAATATCAGACACTGTCTGGGCTTTCGGGGGTAGGGGGTAGGGTTCAGGCAGTCTGCTTTTTTGCGTTTGGAAAGTTTGGGCGAAGTTGCTTTTAGGGCTTCAGTTCTGGTGAGCGGCCGAGGTTGTATCCCCATCCCTCAAGAGGGCACCGTCACTCAGGCCGCGTGCCCAGGGCTCCGCATCAGTGTTCAATTACTGTTGCGATGATTATGGTATGACATTATCCGCACTGCTGTGTTGTCTAATGAGTTTAATTGCTCTGATTGATTATCCTTCTTGTTCTTCGATTGTCATGGTTATTGTGGTTGCAGGCTCTCTGATGTTCGGGGTTCAGGAAGAAATCTCCAGTTGCACGTTTCGGGTTTAGGGACCTTGGTGTTTCTGCGATCTCGCGCTGCTTCTTGCTCTTACTTTTGCTGTTGGGGCCGTTTAGGGTTAGGCGGGGTGCTGGAGCTTTCATAAGCAAGTCATGAGGTCTCATAGGGGCTTTACCGTTGTATTCGGTAAGATGAGGGTCTGAATACGTCGTAGTAATATCCCTTAGGCTCCGCAAGACTAGGATACTCCGAAGTCTTTACTCTAACTACAATGTTGCAGTGGCCTTGTTTTGGCCTTTTTGCGAACCTCAAGCCCCACAAAACCTACGCCCTCACATAGATCCCCGATAGTCGCATCGCCTTTACAAGGACCCCAGAGAAACCCGAGACAGTCGATTGAGGCCATCAACGTGGTCCTTAGCCCTATAACCTGAAAGCCCTCACATGAAACCTGAAACTACCATAACCTATTTTCTTGCAGTTCCGAGCCGGGCTCGTACTATGGAGTTTTACAAGGACCCGACCAAAAACCAAAACAAAAGGTAGATTTCGGCAGGTTAAGGGAACCCTACACACCCAGACTGAGGCCGTCCTAAGCCCTAAACCCTAAACCCCTATGCTCCAAACCCTAAACCTTAAACCCCCAAACCCTAAACACCCCAAACTGAGGCCGTCAATGTGGTCCAGAGTGCCGTGGCCTTCTCCCTGCCAGAGGTCGACGGAGCGACACAGGAGTCGCTCCAGGTGGCCGTTTCGATGGCTTTCTTTGGGGTCAGCATTTCTTGTTCTTACCTATAGTCTCCATTGTAGTTCGTTTTTGGGGTTACCTTTTAGGATCCTTAACATAAAGCTGGTTAAACAAAACAAGGAACTACAATGGAGACTATAGGTAGTTTCAGGGTCCTAAGTACCTATATCAAAGATACTTGACCCCAATCAAAATCGTAATTTCTATGATAGAAACCGTATTCTCTAGTACGTAGGTGCTTGGAACCCATTGCTTTACAGCTTGCCATAAAGATTTTTAGTGACACTGGAAGTCCGCCCGTCCACCAGGGCCACCAGTTTCACGCTTGGACTAAAGTCTGTTGCTTTGGCTACCGGTATTATTCTATGTGGTAGCCTGCCATGCTGCTCGTATGCAGATTCCGTGAAAAGGCCCCTTGTTGTCAGTGTGGCCACCAGTTCCAGAGCGTGTTTCATGGCTAGAGAACGATCGCCCCTAGCATTCGCGACGCTCGTATTAATGATGATGCTCTTTAAGCTTGAAATTGCAGATTCAATTGGTTTCCTTCAGATGCTCACAGCATATAAGAGAGCTAGCAAACCACTCCCCTCTCTCCTCCCCTCCGTTCCCTCCCCCTCCCCATCCCCTGCACACGTATGCGGTATGAGGTCGGGCGCCTCAAACACTACATTGTACTGTTTACTGTACGATACTATGCTGTACTGGACTGTACTACACTACAAAATGAAATGCAGTGACACACCGCAAAATGCTACCTTGGGGTAGGCAGCAGTGTCAGAAATCGGCCACCGTGATCCATGACGATGCGGAACAAGCCCCAATACATCCATGCACGCGTGCATGCATGTGTATATATATATACATATGTGTGCGTGGCACATCTCTATCACAGGTTGCAGCCCAGGATTATCACTGCCATGAGTATATGATGCGCCCCAGCTAGCGGAGCCAGGAAATTTTGAGGTTAAGATAGGTTAAGATGCAAAGTCTAAGTTGGCACAAGCTTTGGTGTTTTTCTCTTTGCGACTCAGGCCCAGGCGCCCAGGCTAACCCTTTGCCCGAAGCCAAGGGGCTAGGGTGAAGGGTAAACTCAGCGCTTTTGGGATGCAGCAGGCCGTCATGGACACTGCAGCTACGAGACGCGCATACGTGCCCTGCTCGGAAAAATTACACGGCTCCCGAAACCCTAGTCCCTGAACCCAAGACCTTGCCTAAAATCCTGTATCCCAAACCCAAATCTAAACCCTAAACCCTAAACCCTAAACCCAAACCGAAATCAAGTGCGACTAAGTCAGCTACGTAGGGGGAACTAAAAAAGGAGCTGAGGGAGGCTGAGCCTGGCTTAAGTTTCTGTCATCTACGGTTTAGGGTTTAGGGTTCGGGGTTTAGGGCTTAGGGTATAGGGTTCAGGGTTTAGGGTTTTTGGGTTCAGAGCTTAAGGGTCGGCTTAATGCAAAACCCTGATTGATAAGCCTCCTTTCCTTACAGTCCTTCAGGGTAGGATCCCTAGTATATACAGTCCTGACTGCGCGCGTTCATGTGGCATTTATTAGTCAGTGCACATGCATTATGGCGAAGCCTTCTGTGCGAGCTTTCGTTGGTTGAGGAGTTGAGGATATTCGGGCTCAGGAAGGGCTATCCAAAGGTTTTACACAAGCAGCACCGATAATTTTAGAAATGGTCGCACAAAAGAGAAAGGCATGAAAATTGATGCCAGCATCGGGTGCGACAGAAGGTAAACGTTGGGTTTCCCAGGCTGTTACTGTCAGTTTCGTGATCGCAGTCCTGATCATCTTACAACCTTGCTTGTCATGATCAGCATCGCTACTTCCGTATGCCGCGCTATGGTTCGTGTGCTTGGTGGGGTTATGTGTGTCGCAGGTTTTGATAACTATCTCTATCAAGTCGAACCTTACGCAACTCGTTGACCGGGAAACTAAGCTACCAGGAAACCAATATTTTATTGCGACCATGGTTATTGATACCATTAAGGCAGCCTGACGATCACTAACCCTAAGCTTTAAAACCGCGACCATTGGCCAAGGTACCAAAACTGTAGAGCAGCAGATTCTCCACACACAAGCCTAGCACCATGTATGGCTCTCATGACTACCACTCCGAAGCAACAGAAAATCTCGGGCAATGAGCAGACGGGGTTTTAATTCTGTCACGAAGTGTATCCTTGTGTTTCAACGGAGCCTGACACTTGCTCTGGCTACGATGGTTGACATTGCTGTCGCCGTGCGTCTTCTTCGTCTTCAAAAAGCAGTACTCGCATCAGTATCTGGAATACTCTGTTGCACTAGCTAGCAGTAGTATCAACATGCACACCGGAGCGTGAATATTAGTAGAAACCAATGGCACTCTTGCCATCAGTCTTGGTCTTAGTTTTATGACTCGCATGACTCGCATGGGCATCAGTAGCACTCTGCCCGTATGAGTGATAGGATAGTCGATTATTGTCACCATGGGTACTATTTGTACTCGTCTCAGTATTTCACTACAATCCTTCGCACTGTTGTTTGCATTAATGTCACAATTGCCATTACAAAAGCATCCATCCCAAATCCTTTAACCCAAACTCCACATCCCAAAGCCCAACCGCCTAACTCCCCAAACCCTGGACCCTTAAACCCGTAAACCCTAAACCCCAAACTGCAAGCCTCTTAAAACCCTAGACTCCTCATCTTGTGACTCTGGTTGCCGGGGCCTAAATAAAACACCTATACTATTTTGGGGGTTTATCAGAATTTTAGTATAAGATACCCCAAAACCCTTCTAATTATGAAGGCCCCTGTATTATACCTTTGTAGAACCCCTCTAATGTTATTCTAACCATTTAAGGCTCCGATATTATACCCTTATAGAACCTTATAGTAGCCCCTTAAAGGAACCTTATGCTAATTATTTAAAGGCCCCTACATTAGAAGCTCAGCCCTTGAAATCCAAAATTGAAGGTCTTGCTAACCCCTAAACCTATAAACCCCTAAACCCTGAACCCCTAAACCCCTAAACCCCTATAAACCCTAAACCCCTGAACCCCTAAACCCTAAACCCCTGAACCTCTGAACCCCAAACCCCCAAAACCCCCAAACGCCCATCAAAGCATCAGAGAAAGGCACTAACTCTCATGGAGAGCCTGGGCCTCGAGGATGAGGAGGCCTCTACAAGGGTACGTATACTTTAGGGGTTCGATGTTAGGGTTTAGGGTTTTGGGCTCAGGTGTGATCCGGCCGGCATACAGCTCGAGTCCGTGCTCAGAAAGGGTTTTGGGCTATTTAGGGGAGGGTTTCAGGCTATTTATGGGTTCGATGATAGGGCCTAGTGTCCAGGGTGTAGGGTTCAGCTTTCAGGGCTTTAGGCTATTTAGGGGTTCTATGATAGGCTTTAGGGTTCAGGGTTTAGGATCTAGGATCTTAGGGGTTCTATCAAAGGGTCCCCTTACAGGCTACACTTTTGAGTTTGAGGTTCTATGATAGGGTCCGCTTAAAAGGTATCCTGTTGGGGTTCTTTCCTAGGGTCCTTTCAGGGGGGAGGGTCTTTTGGGATTGGGGCTTGGAGGCTTTGGGGGTTTGGGGATGTGAGTTTGGCGCTTGTGGGGTTTAGTAAAGAGGCCGCAGACTCCGAGAAACGGCTTTCAGGGATTTCAGGTGGTCTTGGCGAACCTTGGGGTTTAGAGGGCTGGAGAGTTTAGAGCTCAGGGCCTTTTTGGGGGTTTAGGGCTTCGAGTTCACGACCCTTCTTGCACGTTTAGAAGATGTCCCCTTTTCACTTCTAAGGTCCCAGCCGTTTGGGTGTGGGCTTGCTAAGGGGAAGTTAAGTTGAAAGCGCAAGAAGCCGCACTCCACACGGGAGCACTTGTCCGGAAGGACTGAACGAACGACCCTTACCCTAAGGGTCCATGTACTCATATAGTAGGTACATTGGCCTGAAAGTAGTCCCTATATAACTACATTGGGGCCAAAGTATATAGTATTTGGGCTTAGGGTTATGCTACACCAGAAACATACTTGCAGGCCAAGTCTTGAGAGTCTCGTTTCCTGATCCTCCGGCTTGCCCGGCATGCAGCTGAAAATATCCAGGAGCTGGGACAGGGAAGACCAGGGCTAAGTAGAGGAGAGCCTCAGTATCATAAAAAAGTCCTGCCTTCACTAGCTGTCACTCGCTCTTAGGATTTGGGGGTTCGTGAACCCCACCGCCTGCACGTTTTTTTTCCGCCGGTTGATCTACAAAGCAACTCCATGCAACCCAAAACGCAGCCTTTCTCTCTCAAAATTCCATGTCCACAGGCCATTACCATTCTCGCTATCCTGGTCTACGCGGCGGATTCCGCCAGCATCGCAGAAGCCGCTAGTGGCTAGTGCTTTGGGGAGGAATTCCAGGAGTTCGAGGCTCTATTCACTAAACTTCGATGATCTAGGGTTCTTCGGTTCTTAGGATTCTTCGGTTTTCGAAAGCATGACATGAGACCATGTCGAAACCTCTTTGAGCTTCGCTGAATGGCTGAGGACATGCTGGTGCCAGGCAAGGGAAGCTCTAACCAGCTTCTACTATTGATGGTAGAAATCCTGCATTATTTTCAGGACCCTAAACTAGGGGAGTTATGGTAGGGGTTTAGTTTAGGGGTTTAGGGTCTATGCGGTTTAGGGGTTTATAGGGTTCACGGCCCGAAACCCTCAAGCTCTATTGGCCCAAGGTGCACAAGAGCTGTAAGCCTGGGCTCTGGACTGCACCTTGCGCCCTTAGTAGAACACCGGGGTCTTGCGAAGGAACTTACTCAAATTTGCCGTGTATAGACCCCTACTATGGTGAACTATGATAACTTTACATACATACATACATACATACATACATACATATACATACATACATACATACATACATACATACATGTACATTAATTATATATATATATATATATGAGCCGCTGCGTTTATTTACGGCTTAGGCTAATTGCGGTATCTCGAATCGGTGCCCCTATCTCGCTTCATCATGTTAATTACTGGCAGAAATTCTTGATCTCGTGCAAACATCGTTAGTAGCAGCCCTTTAACTCTTACAGCCATACATGTAGCTGATCTCGTGCTATGCGGTGCCCCTATCTTGTTCCCCTCTTAGAGGAAGTTCTGACAAATAAAATACCGCACGGAGCTATCTCGTTTCAAAAGAGCATAGTATTGACGTAAATAAAAGCCGTCGCTCATATATATTATGTATATGTATCCCTTGATAAGATCCCAGCAAACAGTCTCGCCTCGGCGTTTGAGGCCGGACGCCGCCTGCAGGCAGCCGGCGAAATAGAGAGTCGTCGAGCCGGGGGCAGTATGGGGTCATTCATTCAGGGTTTAACTTATACGGTTTAGGAGTTTAGGGTTGAGGGGTTTAGGGTTTAGGGTTTAGTTGACGGTTCAGGAGTTTAAGGTTAGGGTTTAGGGTTGAGGGGTTTAGGGTCTAGGAGTTTAGGATTTAGCACTCGGAGGGTTTAGGGTTTAGACGTTCAGGCGAGCCAGGTCTCGGAGAATCGATGGTCGTGGTAAAGCGGTTTGTGCGTCCAGCGTGCCCTCCTTCGCTCCTCACATGTAATTTGAGGGCCAGGCTAGCAAGTACTACTTTCCCCGCGTCGCTACCTAGTTATGCTAGACTACACCCTAAACCCTACTACTTGTAGAATTAATTTTCCGGGCTCCTTGATTATCACCACTGCTAGTGCTGCTACTCCTGCAGCACTGGGGTCACTTATCCATTTATCGCGCGAGGTTTGTCACTGTCTTCGTAACTATCAGTTCATCAGCAAGGGCTAAATGTTCAAGGAGTCCAGGCGATTCAGTACATTCTTGTGGTCGCTATGCCTCAATCTCCAGAGATATTCTGAAACCATGCAGCCCCAGTCTCCCGCAAGAAATGATCTCAAGCATCGAGGGCACGTGCCCAAGGCCTTCCAAACAGTTGAACGCCGCCAAAAAGAAGAAGCCTACATAAGACGTATATCTTGTTGAAGTGACCGTCGCCCTTGTTAATGCGATTGTTGATGCGACGCCACCACCACCACCACCACCACCACCAGTAAGACGAGAAGCAGCCCCTTCAGCAGGCGCACTACTGCTCCGATGAGTCTCATTCGACTGACAAGCCAAGCCAGGTTGGGCAGAGCTTTGATGTCAGCGTCAACTTCCAGCTGCAGACGTCGACTACGCAGGACCTGTTGCACTGAAACCCTTGGCATCAAAATAGCCCAAAAGCCGAACTAAGTAGGGTCTTTGGGCCAAAAAGCCTCAAGCTATGAGTCCTTTGAGGGTAAGGGAAAGCGTTACAGCTTGTGTCTCGCATATTGCAATCTCAGGGCCCAAAGCCTTAAACAAAAAACCTACACGATCTTAAGGCTCATAACTATAGGGTGTGAGGCAGAGGAGCTTCCTACACCGCAACACCCTGGCTCCCAGCGGTTCCTACCTTCACGGCCCCTTAACTGGGTTCTTGTTAAGGAATGTAATTTAAGTTACTATAATAAGGAAACCATATTACTTACTATGGATCCCTATTATGGTAACTTAAACTAAATCCCTCCCTAAACCCTAAACCCTAAACCCGAACGCCTAAACACCTAAAGCCCTAAAGCCCTGAACCCCTAAATCCCTGAACCCCTAAAGCCCTAAAGCCCTAAACCCCTAAATCCCTAAACCCCTATAAAGCCCTAAAGCCCTAAAGCCCTAAAGCCCTAACCCCCAAACACTTAAATCCCTACTACCCTACATGCCCTACCCCTAACACCCCTAAATCCCTTAACAAGAGCCCAGTTGAGGACGAAGAGCTTTCCGGCGACAGCCTCAGATCTTCGCTGGCCTGGGGATTTGGGTTCAGGGTTTAGGGGTTTAGGGTTTAGGGTTTATGGTTTGGGGTTTAGGGTTTAGGGTTTAGGGTTTTAGGGGTTTAGGGCTTAGGGTTTGGGTTTAAGGGGTTTAAGGTTTAGGGTTTTAGGGGTTTAGGGCTTTATAGGGGTTTAGGGGTTTAGGGCTTTAGGGGTTCAGGGTTTGGGGATTTATCTCTTCAGGTTTCCGGGTCGCTGCCAAAGGTGCAGGTGTCTTGGGCGTAGGGTCACGAAAGACTCCTGTCTTTCACGAAACTGCCGCTCTCAGGCCTTAGGCTCAGGATTCGGCAAAGCACTTCGCAATTTCCTGACTCAAAGGGTTTAGGGTTTTTGGTAGAGTCTGGGTTCAAAAAACGGTGCTTTGCCAGAACTTGCAGTTACAGAGAAGCATCGGGGCAACTTCGCATCCAGAAAAAAGCCGTAAAGAACGCAGTCGGAAGTAGTGACCAACACTGAGAAGCCATGCTCCAGCTGACTAGCTGAAGCTCGCCTATGCCTAGAGGAGATGCGTGCATGTTCCCCGAGTAACCGACTCGGAGAATGCCTGATGAAAGAACATGTTAGGGTTTAGGGTTTTAAATGGTCTCACCCGGCTGGTTGCGAGAGTCCTGGATGCAACACAGCAAAGCTCTTCTGTTCCGAGTTTTCGTGCTTCCCAGTGTTTTTCCAATGCGGCGCACAGGATCCCAAGCCTTCGTAAGATCTTGATAATTAGACTAGGGTTTGGGGTATATGATACTATAATTATAATAAGGAACCTCGAAGAACCCCATTCTAAGTATGAAGGCCCCCTACATTAGGGCTCAGGGGCTGACCTTCAGGCGTTAGGGATGAATGTGGAGAAGCCAGGTATCCTCAGCGACAGGCCATCCAGGTTAAACTGTGCCGTAAGTCGCAAAGAGCTCCATACCCCTCGATTGACGGGTACCCCTGTACTTGGAGGGTCCTGGTGAGAACCCACTCTACTGGGGCTCAGGCATCACCGGCAAGATCGAAAACCTTGGCAGCGACGGTTCCACTGAGCCTCTTGGCAGCGAACCGGCACGTCGCTTCATACCGGTGTCGCCTTGAGGTTTAGGGTTCAGGGGTTTAGGGTTTGGGGGTTTAGGGTTTGGGGGTTTAGGGTTTAGGGGTTTAGGGGTTAGGGTTTAGGGTAGGGAATGTGCCTCTTTTGAGCGGTCATCTCTGTCCGGCGGATCCTTAAAACAACAAGCATAGAGCACCGGTGAAAAAATGGACGAAGGCGCCCAGGACTGGCATGAAGGTCACGCCTGAAGTTTGACAGAAGATCAAAGGACCCTCCAAGTACCCTCAAGTAGGCGCAGATGGTCCCAAATTTAGGGTATTTAGGGGTCTATAGAGGGTAGATGGAGGGTCTAGGGATCCGGTGGCGAGTTAAAGCCCCAAATCCCAACTTGTTCCGGTAGGCCCAAGATACTCTCTAGACAAAGTGGCAGGAGACCCCTGATTGCTAGATCCCCCCGGCGTTTTCGGCCCTATAGTTACATCGTCCTTATGGGAGTTTCCGGCGAACCTGGATTACTTGCTGTGATGTGTGAGGTGCCTGTTCAGGATATTTTGCAGGCTGCGCCGAAGCTAGCTTGTCAGCAAAGCCTGATTCAGTTAAGCACATGTGCTCAGTCCAGTTGCTGACTACCTACGACTTTGTTTTGGTATTCTTGGCCGTCTTCGGACTCTGAGCACAAATACAGACCCAGTATCCTACGCGTGAGACCTGGGGACCACATTTGGGGAGTGCGAGTTGTGAGAGCGCAAACCCAAAAATATGCTTCAACAGAATGACTTGTTAGTGGCTCAGGAGCCTTGCAAGTAGGTCTTGCTGATGCAATTCTTGCCCTTCGTGCTTCTTCACCCATCTTCTGCCTCAGGCCGACCATCCCGCGATCCCACAGGAGTTTGCCCTAAGTCACCATGAGGACCCTAAATTTAGGAAGAATTACTGACTCGAAGCCTGTCTAGTTTTTCCAGTGGTTTAGGGTTTAGGGGTTTAGGCTTTAGGTTTTATACAGGGTGTAAACGCTTCGAAGGAGTGGTGGAGTCTCGCTCACTGCACGGTTTCAGGCTCCAGGGTTCGGTTGCAACGGTTTGTTGCTTCGGTTTAGGGCTTGGGGTTTAGGGTTTAGAGTTTAGGGGTTTAGGGTTTAGAGTTTGGGGGTTCAGGGCTTAGGGTTTAGATTTTGGGGGTTTAGGGTTTTAGGGTTGAGGGTTTAGGGTGTGAGAGAGAGAGAGGCTTAAAGGGTTGTAGGGCTTGGTGTAGGGCTTGCAGACCAGAATCCTCAAAGATTCGGCGAATTACGAAATGGGGCGCGAAGGCTTACAGGGAAATGAGGCAAGACACTACAGATGCACATGTTTCTGTACACATTAGTATGACGAACGCTAACACTAGCACTGATACTAGTAGCTACGCATAATACTAGTACCAGTACCAATTTGTACAACATCATTGCTACACGTGACAAATTCATTAGCTATCGGTAGTGTCACCATATTCGAACCCCTAGCTGCTAAGTCCCACGATCCTATCTGTAAAGGTGTCGGCTTGTCAGGGCTTTGTATGTTTCGGGGGGGGGGTGAGTGTTTAAGGCCCACTAGCCTTGTGGAGCGTCGGGGCTTCAAATGAGTACCGGCAGCTGAGGCAGCAGACGTTCGTTTCTGCGCTTGGCAGCAACTTGGAGGCAGCGATGCCGAGATTTGCGCCTTCGGGTGTCCAGAAGTCCATTGCCCAACTCTGGTAGGATCCGGCATGTAATTTGGAAGCCTTGGCAATCAACATCCCAAGGTTACCGAACAAGTTTGAAGCTGTAGCGCAGACTTTTATAAGTTTCTGCTTTGGTACCAGACAAGAAGTGAAGCTAAGAAAGGCCTGTAGCAAAGGAGCCCCTTGGCAAGGGCAGAAACAACCTGACATAGTAAACCTCCTCTGGCTGTTGTGGCACCCAGACGAGTTCACAGTGATAGAGTCGGTAACCATTAACTTTTTCGGTGTAGCAGAGTAGGTAACCTTTCACTTTTGAGGTGCTATAACCCCCATGTATTACCCAAACGCCTTTGGTTTCCGACTGGACGAGAGAGTTCGAGCTCGCGAAAGGTTGACTTCGACCTTTTTTGAGTAGTAGGGCCACTTCCAAAACGAAAGGTTAAGGGTTTAGGGTTTCGGGAATGCCAGAGTTAGTGAACAGGTAAAAATGTGCAGGCACACACGTCCAGGCCGGCTTGAGACGGGATCATTCGCAGGCCTCGCTGGCCTATCGAAGCTGCAAGACTCCAACACACCCTACGCAACGTTGCAAAATCCCAAAAAAAACCGAACCCTAAACCCTAATCCCTAAACCAAACCGAAACCCAAACTTTAAACCCTAAACCCTAATCCCTAAACCAAAGGTCGAAACCCAAACCTTGAACCCTCAACCCTAAACCCGAATCCCCCTAACCCCAAGGCCGCAACCCAAACCTTAAAGTGAAACCCCGAGCCTGCCCACAAAAGCCAAATTCTGGAGCTCGATGCCAAGGCCAGGTTTAGGGTTTATTTAGGGCTTGGGGTTAGGTTGTAGGGTTTAGGGTTTGGGGGTTTTGGGGTTTAGGGTTTAGGCGAAAGATTTCTGAAACCCCTTGCCAGAGGCAAAGCGCAAGTCTTTTCCCTGCCCTCCTAGCATCTTACTGGGGTTGAGGGGCCACTGATTATGTAGGGACTGCTACCAAAAAAGCAAAGCCACGAGAGAGCCAGGAAGCGGCAAAAGTGGACCCGGTATCGCTCCAGCTCTTGACGACAGCTGCTGAGGCGAGACTCCATCTAGCACTTCACAAACTGAGACAAAAAGATGGTGGAGATAGAGGATCCCTTCTGTAAAACACCTTTGTTTGGTATTCCCCCCTACCCCTTTTGTCCTATCCAGTGGAGATTTTTTGACTTCATGGAGATACTCTTGCGTTTCGAGATGAACTGTTGAGGGTGTGTAGATGGCTTGTGGACGGTCAGCAACTTAGAATTTGCATATGGGGCTTGGGCTTACCTGTGACCCCAAACCTACAAAATAGTAGGTTAAGGGTAGAAGTCGGGTTTTGGAGTATATTGTAGTATGTTCATAAAAAGGAACACTAAGAAAATTATTAGAGCCTGTCTTGAAACCCATGAGGAGGCTGGTCTATTGACACAAACTCTACCTTTATCCCAAATAACCTACCTTTTTCAGGTTCCTTGTGGTCCAGGCAGGGATCACCTGGAGCCAGCGTACAAGAGCCACCTAGGTTCGAAGCCCAAAGGTACCTTCAGCGGGCATACTAGCCCACTAACCCTGAGCCTTGAACCCTCCAAAATTTCACAAGTCCCTCAGCCCAGATTCCAAGAGTTTTCTACTCAAGCGCTTATTTACACTTAGGTTATCCGTTTCCTTGCGTTTCAGCCCATCCGAAGCCTGCACTGCAGCAACGAAATGGCGACAATTGCATGCCTCACATATACAGAATTGAATCACAAACAGCCAGCCTGTCCTTGGACTGCATATGTAGAAATACACACTGTTTTCAACGGAAAGCGTTGCTTGAAGACTTGCGCCCTCAACCTAAATGCTCAAGTTCTGAAGCCTTCAATTCGAGCACCTGAACCGGAAGACCCTAGAGTGACTCTCGCTCTCTCTCTCTCTCTCTCTCTCTCTCTCTCTCTCTCTTTCTCTCTTCGCAGGCAGTGAAGACCGAAGGCATCACTGTGAAGTATACCGAGGCCGCGTGTGTTTTGATTTGTTGCAGGGTACCGAACTCAAAGTCCTTACTACGAGTTTTGTATCTTGGGGCCTGTATGGGTCCGGCTCAAGGGACTTCGCAAGTATGTTAATCTTATAGAGGCTTACATAATTAGACATACTATGTTTGGGGCTCCTTAATACAAATATAGTATAATGTACCTCAAAACCCTACTGTAATTATGAAGGCCCCAATAACCCTTTAAAGGAGCCCTATTGTACTTATTAAGGCCCCTAGAGTGTACGTTCCACAAGGGCCCTACTACTCCAAGGGAGGTCAGGGTTTCCGTGTCCAATCGCCCCATGTTTCGCTTCTTCGGTTTCTGATCGGTATGGGAGTTTCCGAAAGACTAGGGTACCTTATTTTAGGGTCCTTATAATAAGGATCATCCTAGTACTTAGGGTACTATATTAGGGTCCCCTATTTTCGGAAACCCCCGTATAGGACAGTTACCAGGACCCTCCAAGTACCCTCAAATAGGGGTAAATGGTCCCAAATTAAGGGTATTTAGGGTCTTTAGAGGGTAGATGGAGGGTCTACATAAACTCTTAATTCTCTTGGGGCTATTGGCAAACAAGCGCAATTTCGGTGTTATTTCCCTTTTGGGTGGCAGCCTGCCCATCCTTCGGTTCCAGGCATGAACAGCCAGGACATCGTAGCAGCATCTCTCGCGGACAGCAAGCGCTATAGCGAGTGTTTTCTTAGAAGTTTTCAGGGATACCGTTTAGTTGTACAAAGGGACCACTGCTGTAAGGGGCTGTAGTGAAAATCGGATATGGAAGGGCACAAAACGGGCAACCACCCACCCAAACTCAAGTACCTCGAAGGATCCTTGACTGTATTCTTTGTTTTTCCTCCCCCCTGCCGGGCCGAAGCCTGCAACCCTGTGACTAAGGAGTGTACCGGATACCAGTACGAGATGTACCCCTCAATTGCAACCTTCTGGCTTCTCGTCTCTACCCTCGTACAACACGATGCGATACCTCTAAACTGAAAATTCCAAGCACCATGCAAAAGGCCTAAACCTTGAAACCAACCCTATACCTAGAAATTCAAAATTACAAGCACAATGCAAAAGGACATCCCTAAAGCCTAGCCCCTAAACCTTAGCATCAACATAGCCCAAGAGCCTCATAAAATAGGGTCTTTGGCCCCAAAAGCCTTAAAATATGAGTCCTTTGAGGGTAAGGGTAAGCCATCACCATCTTCAGCTGGGCGCTGCCCCTCTGCAGGAGCCGCGGGTGTCAGTTGCCTTCGTGGCTGCAGCAGACACATCCACAGAGGCCTGGAGGGGTTCTGGCGTGAGGTTTAGGGCCCAAGGCTAATTTTTGAAGGTTTATTTTTTCGGGATTTCGTGTTGAGGGTTTAGTCTTGAGGGTTTAGTTTTTAAGGATTTAGCTTTGAGGATTTAGTTGGGAGGGTTTAGTTTTGAGGGTTTTGTTTTCGGTCGAAAGGAGCGGCCTGAATCCTTAAAACGAGCATATGCGATTCCTTAGGGTTCCCTATTGTTATGTGAGTAGTGGAACCCCGAAGCCGTTTCTACACTAGAGTTTAGGGCATGGGTACTACAATCGTACTTCAATATACCTCAAAGCAAAATTCTGACTAGCGAAGCCCCGATATTACTGCCTTAGCGCTGTGGTTCCAAGCCAGTTCACCGGACCGGAGGCTCGTTTCATCGGAAGACCTTGAAGAACATGACAACAGAAATTGGCATGCTGTGTCGACACCGCCTCCTGCATATCGGACCATAACAACTCAAATGGAGTCTTGCGGTATACGACAGTAGAATCATGTTTGTGAGACTCTGGCTGTAATTAGTGGGTCTATGGCGAGTACTTCGGACCCTAAACCCTAAACCCTACACGGTAAAGCCTAAACCCTAAATCCGAGCAGCCTGTGCTCCATTGGGGTCCGCGGCACAAGGCCCCTGAACTGAGGTCTCCTGTGAGCAACCGTTGCCTCCTTGAGGGTGGGTTTAGGGTTTAGGGCCCGAAAAGCCTGTTGCAAAAAGGGAAGTTTCGGGCTTTAGGGACCTATGTCAACCCAATGACGAACACTTAAATTCCTATGCAAATTCCAGGGCTACTGGATAGCCCAGTAAAGACTACATCCGACATGTCACATTTCGCAACTAGATGTTGTCGATTGTCACAAGCAGGGACAGAGTTCGCCAAGAAAAGCAATCGCAATTCCAGGAGCCGGATGGAACAAATGTGGTGCTGAATGTGGCTCGGATCTGCATCTCCTGGGAGGGGGGTCGACTGTTTAGGGCCTTGCGTTCTCTGGCACACAATCCAGGCCCATGCTTCGGGGTTTCCTCTAAACCCTGAATCCCTGCAACCCTTGCTTAAGAGACCCCACAGAGCTTGAGAAGCACATCCTGAGCACTTCGAACGGCCGGAGTTGTAGTTGCCGACCTTCAACCCCACATGGGTAGTTTTCTAAATCAGGGCCCTCTTTGAGGTCCTTATTATAAGGGTGCCGTACTGTATTGGGAACCCAAGAACGAACCCTAATTTAGAGAACTACAGTATTGAGACAGGAAGGATGCCGAGCATAGTAAGCTACAGCAACCGCGATAAGTTTACAGTTTACACGTGGGCGCGAGAAAACTGTCAATAATGATATCAACATGGTGACTAGCACTAGTGATGATGACAGTGATCATGATAGAGATATTGGTAGTCGGCCCTTATCATAGGAATGTTGGTGATACTAGTAGTGCCGATAAGTACTGATGATCATGGCAATGGAGGAGATTTAGGTTCCTCTACGGGTTCTAGAAGCGTTCTAAGTGGGTTGAGCGGCTCCAAGGGAAGGATTTGAGAGGATGTGCTCTAGGAGTCTGAGTGCTTACCGATAGTATTCCTCCGATTCCCGACGGTATCTATGCTACACAACAGCTCTCTACGGAGTTTGGTCTTAGGATCTATTCTATGTTCTGTTGAGGGCTTCAGGACCATAACTAAGGTCTTGGGCGCTGTGGGTTTAGAACTGGGTGGTCTAGGGTCAGTGCCGTAGCAATTCAGAGAGAAGCTTCGTCACAAGACCGACAACCTCATGACAACCCCTGAGCTTGCAAGTGGACCCGACAACTTCCCAGAATCTGAGTGAGGGTTCAGGGTATAGGGTTTAGGGTTCAACAGCTTCCCAGGCGCTTGCTGCAGTTTTTGGTGTTCTGGCAGCAGCATGCTGCGCGACAGCAGCTGCTTGGCACCATGGGTTGTGCAGTCGAGGCTTCCAGGGTGCATTAGGGCAAGATCACAGGTTCTGGACTGCCTTACCCAAAGGGTCCAAGTCATAGTATAGTGCATACTTTTGGCCATGTGTAGAGCCCGGAAACTCGGCAGCTAAGACGGCGTGCACTGCCGAGGTCATCTGGCAGATCCGACGGAGCAAGCCGATGGTGGATCCGGCACGCCCCTTACAGTTGTTCTGAAGTCCCTAGACCCTAACCCTATGATGGCTCCTGGAGCCATAGCTGGAGCTCGTGGAAGTCCCAAACCCAACGGCCTTAGGTCTACCAGAATCAGGCTCGGCCCAGGCTACAATCCCTCCGGACTCGGATTGCTCCTACTGTTCATGATATAAATCCTGCATTCC
>CAJNJA010026474.1:0-38515 GCA_905231915.1 Symbiodinium necroappetens | reverse complement strand
CCCTAAACCCTTAAACCCTTAAGTCCGAAAACCCTCAGAGGCGTTTGCCAGACGGAGGGCCCGCAATGCACCGACTTGGAGTCGGTGGAGGGACTTGCCCGGGCCTTAAAGTCCTCTGGCAGAGTCTAGAACCCTAAAACCCTAATTTTTGTTTTTGAAAAAATGGAACCCTAAAACCCTCAAATGGCTGGTCTAAATATTAAAAAATTCAACCCTAAAACCCTAGCATGGGTGGTCTAAATTTGTTTTGAAAAAAAAGACCCTAAACCCTAAAATGGGTGGTCTAATCTTTTTAAACAAAATTGAACCCTAAAACCCTCAAATGGGTGGTCTTGGGGATCCTGAATATGGTTCCGGCTTATGGCAACTCGTATGGAAATCCTTTCCATGATCTTTTCGGTGAAAAATAGTCTTATCAGCTTTGAACAGAAATATTGGGCAAAGATCTTCCTAAGTTCTCTAGAATCTGGGATTTAAGGATTAAGTTCAGTCACGGCTTGGGGCTGCGAGCCCTTGATTTTGCCTTGAGGTTGGACATGAACCTTCAACATAGGTTGCTCTTTTTGCTTCGGGCAGATGGGAGGCTGAGTTCCTGATCCTCGCAGCTCTTCCGAAATCTTGAGGCGTTCGGTTACAACTTGCCTTGTTTCACGACCAACTAGCTAGCAAGGACAGATGGAGCTGGTCTTGTGCAGAAGAAGGTTCCTATAGATCCTCAAGTCATAAAGAATCGAAGGCGAGTGTGCGCGGCCCTACAGCTGAAGTCACCTTGTTTGCGGGCATAAACGGAGCCTGTTTATAGGCATTGCAGGAACCCGTATTCTAGGGATTATCGGAAGCCTTGTTGCAAAGGCATTATAGGAACCAGGAACCCTAAGCCCTAAACCCTTGCTGTAGAAACGATCGCAACACTAAACCTCAAACCTGCATTATAAGCATCGTAGGAACCCTTACTTCTGTCTAGGTGAGCGTCCTCGTGGGTGGCGCGACTGAGCTACTCGAGGCAGCTATCTCCTTGAAATAGGCAGCCTGTGGCCTGTTAGGGATCCTTCTAGCGAATATTTGTGTATGTATGTATGTATGTATGTATGTATGTATGTATGTGTGTATATATATATATATATTTTGTTATATCTTTTTTATTTATATGTATATATAGGCTCCCCATTGCTTGGTGTCAATGTTAGGGCTTCAGAGAAGTAGCTTAGCTGCTGTGAATCAGCAAAACAGTGGACTCCGCAAAGTAGCTTGTGAAGTAGCTGTCCTGAATTACTCGGTATTAACGGGGAACTCCCACTGTCAAGAAGATCCATGTAGACTTTCAACCGTATCGCCGTTAGACTAGTAAGGTTTGAATTCTTCTGCACCTGCATATTCCACATCTCTTGGCCCTTTCGGTGAGTGCAGTGCGAAACCCACCGCTAGCCTTAAAGGTCGGGACGCAACATCCTGGGCCCAAAAACCCGAAACTCAGGCGAAGCTTGTCTGAGTCATTGAGTGTGTGATCTGTCGTCTCCTTAACCTTGGCCTGACATTGTCGAGCGTGAGCGCCGACAGAAAACCTAAACCATAGCATCAGGCATCAGCTAAAGAAACCCTAAATCCTAAACTAAAGACAAGCAGAGGCCCAATGCGTTTGACGGTTGCACCCATTCGGGGAGAGTGACGCTATTCAGGACGAGTCCAATGCCTGAGGTCGAGAGTTTAGTTCAATGAACTCCCGCCAAAAAGCCCTTGCAAAACTGTCCCTTGTCACTGTGCACTCCTCATCAAGCCATGTTTTGCTCTGTAAAGTCGAAAAACCCACAAGCCAAGCCTAGTTTAGTTGACGGTGCTCGAGTTAAAGCACTCTTTCGGGAGTGCCTGGAAAGGTGGACGCATGTCGTGGACCGAAGGCCAACTAGCACCACCCAATGCAGTGGCTTCTGAAGACAAGTCGGTGGTTCTCATTAAGATCCCTGGAAGGGTGCCACACGGGGTTAAACTGGATTTCCTAAATCCCGCATTTCGGGAATCACTCCAAGTGCGTCGGTTCGGGGTGTAGCAGGATTTAAGGCTTGCACCTTCTAGCAACCCATACAGGATCTAGGGTGTGGGCTTGGAGGTTTTCGACGTCTGAGCTTGCTGGGCTGAGGTTATCCAAGCCCCGAGATTCCTAAAAACAGGCGCCTTAATGATTAGAATAGTAGGGTCGGGACCCATTATAGTATACTTTTTCATAAGAAACCCCCCCCAAAAATAGTGAATAGTAAATATTTAGGCGCCTCTAGTAAAGACATGGGAGTCTTTGGCAGGGTTTGAGGCCTTGTGCTTCGTTGTTATGGGCCTGGGGCTCTAGGGTTTTTCCGTTACCCTTACCCTCAAGGGACTCATATTTTGAGGCTTTCGGGCCCAAGGACCCTATTATATAAGGCTTCTGGGCTATTTTGATGCTAAGGGTTCAGGATTTCAGGTCTAGGGGTTTGGCTTCGCTATGCATCCAGAGACCTGAACTGGGCCGTGGCTTCAGCTTGAAACAAATTCGAAACCATGCTCGGAAAGTCCCCCATCCTAAACCCTGAGCTCCCAGGCCCTGAAACCGAGATGCCAAACAAGAACCCTTTCTGGTTTTTTCAGGGTTTAATGTTCTTTTCAGACATCAGGGACAAGGCTGGGGCTTTCGGAGTCTTGGCATCACGGGGAAGAAGGTATCTGGCGTCCCAGTAGGGCTCTGCTGTGTAGAGTCCCGTAAAGGACAGTAGGACAGTAGGTTCACCATAAGAAGACGGTAGCGCAGATCATAGGGGCACCTGCTATATATCCCGCACTAGACCAACATGGAGCCTTTTGTAAGGGTTCTTTTGTAGGATTCCCGTTTGTGCCTGCAGAACAAGCGCCGTTCAACTGTGGTAGCTTACAAGCGGTTCCAAAGTGCGGATACCAGGCAGTTGCGTGTTCTAGGCGGCGGGTCCCTGCAGCATGTCCGAATTTAGGAATCTCAAGATTTGTCAAAAAGATTGGGTTGCTTGCTTCGGTCTCCCAGCTTAACCCATGATGCGATCACTGTGCTGGACAGGTCTACACATCTAGCAGCTCGGCTGCTGTCGGGCTGTCGAGATGGATGTCTGCGCGGTAGCCTACTAAGATCCTAAGCACCACTCTGCTGATGCAACGGCAGAGAGAGCGAGAGAGAGAGAGAGAGAGAGAGAGAGAGAGACTCATGAACAGAGACTTGGCCGTGATGGATGTGCGCAACGAAATCCGGACAATGGCTGTAGCGTCAAAGTCTACCCAATCCAATCCAAATAGAAGCAGGCAGCAAAATGCAGGCTTTTTGTGGTCAACACACCCCCTGAGAGTCCTTGAAGACAATGACTTTGACCTTCATCTAACGGTCCATGTAAAGCGCGCACCCGCGATTTGGGCCACTTGTGCATGTGCCGATGGCGGTGTTCCTGAACCTGGGACTGGCAAACTCTGACTGGCCACACCCTCTGGCCCTCGGTATAGGAGCAATCTCTAGGGGTCGGAGCAAGTACTAGTGGTGCCCTCCTGCAGTTTCCATATAACTAATTACAACATGCCCCAGGAAGCCTATTCTAAAATGATATTCAGGCCCATGTGTGGTGCCCTGCAGTTGACAGGGGATCCTTTGGAGACAGGTGGGAAGATGGAGTTCTTTGAGATGAAGAACCTGAAGAAGAAGGGCAGCAACACAGCCCTGGAGGCTGGTTCTTGGAACAGTGGTTACAAGGGTTCTATATATATGGGAGCTCTAGGGTTGGGATTCGGTTAAGGGTACGAAATGTAGGGCTGTAAGGTTTGGGGCTTAGGCTTGAGGGTTTCTTTGAAAGTTCTATGAGAGCGCCTAAAGCTTCTGCTTGGGTTTTATCGTAGGTTATGGACGGGGCTCCTGGATATTCCCTCCCCTACACCCTAAACCCTAGACCCTAAGCCCACCCTCTACCCGACACAGCCTGACAAGCAGGCAACAAGTAGCTCCGGGTATTGTGGGTAATGCAGGATTTATATCATCAACTGTATGCCTAAACCCTAAGCCCTAAAGCCCTAAACCCCAAGCCCTAAACCCTAATGGGTAAAGCAGGGTTTATATCATTATCATCAACCGTAGTTCTAGCCGCACCTAGGAACTCCGGAAGCCCCCATAGCCCTTGGCAGTTGCCGGGAGTTCATGCTGCAGGCTTTCTGGCTTTAGGGCTTTTGGGCCTGCCCTTTCGATGGCTTGGGCCGCCAAGTTGGGTTTTAGGGTTTAGTGTTCAGGGTGTAGGGTTTAGGGTTTTCAGGTTCAGGGTTTAGGGCTTTAAGGTTTAGGGTTTAGGGTTTAGAGGATGGCTTGGGCAGGCCCGAACCCTTGAACGCCAAAGCCACAGTCCTAGAGCCCGGAACCCTTGAAGCCTTGCCGTCGGGTTCCGAAACACAAAGAAAGTCCCTGCCCCTAAAGTCCTGGAGCCTTCCCAGGTGGTTCTTAAAATCGAAGTTCTGCATGATGATAGCTGGAGATTTTCCTTATAACTCTACCTCAGGCTTTATAGAAGCCTTAACCGTAGCACCCTCAAATGCTGGACCCTAATCTTCTGATCCTCTCTCAGAATGTCCTGAACCCCTAAGAAGGTGCCACAGAAGAAGTGGTCCGACTACACGGCCTCAGAGCGCAAAGTGGCGCTGTCCCTGGCGCCACGGCACAACAGAGAGGCTCCTGTGGCCCTTTTGGGCAAAATCCCGAATCCTCAGCCCTAAATCCCTAAAACCCCAGAAATGCGCCCAAATTTTCAGGGTGTCTGCGAGGTGTTATGTGGTTGCAAACGGTTGTCTGTTTGAACCCTTTGGAAAGTTAGCATCGCAGCATAAGAATCAAAGCTTTAGATCCAGAGGTCACCGGGTGGTTTCTACAAGGCCATCTATGAGAAGGTTTGGAAAGTATCTTTTTTGCTGTTCCTGGTCTGGTCTAGAGATGTCTAGGGCATAATGTAGTATACTATAGTAGAATATAGTACATTATCGTATATAGGACAGCATTGAAAAGTCGATTACAGTATAGTCTAGTATAGTATCTTATAGTAGATGATAGTCTAGTCTAGTGTATTACATAAATGCAGCTTCAACTCCTGGCCCAGACAGCTTTCTGCCTCAAGCCCTGAAGCTTGGCTCGGCAGAGCCGGTTTTTTTGTCATGCAGGTGGCTCTCTAAATTAGGGTACCTTTTAGAGGGGTCCCCCTTTCTGTATGGGTAGTTCTCTAAATTAGGGGCCCCTTTTCGGTCCCCAGTATAGTACGCCACCCTCACAAGAAGGGGCCAAAAGCGGGCCCTAACTCAGAGAACTACCCATGTTCCAGTTTTGTGTTCCCATGTAAGCTACAATCAATAAATGGAAGACTCCGGCCTTAGTCTGGCACCCCAAAAGCCGAAAAAAAATTAAGCCCCCAAGAAAGTCCACCCCTAAAGCCCCGAAGCCCTGGCCCACGAATCCCTAAGTTTAGGGCTCAGGGCCTTGGGGCCTAAAGCCCTCAACTCCGCGCCATCCCTGAACCCTGAACTTCAATTCAATAAGCCCCTTAGCCCCTGACGACCTAAGATATTCCTAGCCCTAAACCCTAAACCCCCCACCTGAACCCCTAAACCCTGAAATCTTGTTGCCTTGCTCACGATGGGATGTCATGTCTTGTATCGCGCCGACCTCGCACCATGAACCTCGCCTGGCTGGTCCGAGTTGTGAGAGCGCAAACCCTGAAATCTGCCAAGCCGAGGCCGCCAAAAAGACCCTAAACCCCACCTAAACCCGAAACCCTGAAAACCCTAAACCCTCAACAAACCCTAAACCCTCAAG
This sequence comes from Symbiodinium necroappetens, assembly GCA_905231915.1. Classification (NCBI taxonomy): domain Eukaryota; class Dinophyceae; order Suessiales; family Symbiodiniaceae; genus Symbiodinium; species Symbiodinium necroappetens. The sequence continues at coordinate 32,691 of CAJNJA010026474.1, read as the reverse complement.
CCAAGGCCGCCAAAAAGAATCAAAGCATCCGGCCGTTTCTGGATCCAAAGATGATCGAAACTCCGGAGGAGTGGCCTTAGGAGTCCTTTGAGGTGGTTTAGGGCTCAGGGTTTAGGGTTGGGGTATAAGGGTTCAGTTAGGGTTTAGGGATTGGGGTTTAGGGTTCAGTTTGGGTTTAGGGTTTATATAGGGTTCAGTTAGGGTTTAGGGTCTAGGGTTTAGGGTTAGGAGTCCTTTGAGGGATGATGGTTTAGGGTTGGGGTTTAGGGTTTAGGGCTCAGGGTTTAGGGTTTAGGGTTTAGGCCTAGGGTATGGGGTTTAGGGCTAGGGTATGGGGTTTAGGGTTCAGGGTTTAGGGTTTAGGGCATAGGGTTTAGGGTTTAGGGCTCAGGGTTTAGGGCTCAGGGTTTAGGGTTTTGGGCTCAGGGTTTAGGGTTTAGGGCATAGGGTTAGGGTATAAGGGTTCGGGGTTAAGGGTTGGGGTTCCAAGAACTTGATTGTAGGGCTCTGAATAATTTGTCACAGCTTACTGCTTCGACTTCCCGTATGTACATAGATAAATAAATATATATCCTAAGCCCTCAACAGCAACCTGCCAAAACTCCAGTCTTAGGGGTTTAGGGGTTTAGGGGTTTAGGCTACATTAGGGTTCACAGGCACCGTTACAGGCATCCTGAAAGTATAACCCTCAAAAGGAAACCCGTACAGTCAGGGAGCCGGGATTCCTTTTTTGGATTCCCTAGAGGCACCCCAAAACAAAAGCGAAAGAAGCCCCCAGAAGACATGGGGTAGTTTTCTAAATTAGGGTCCCTTTTAGGGTCCTTCTTCTAAGGGTGCCCTACTAGTCTTGGGACCTAAAAGGGACCCTAATTTAGGGAACTACCCACATTGCATGAAGCCCAGAACCCTAGTCTTTGCGCCCTTTAGGGGTTCGGAGTAAACTTCTAAACCCTAAACCCTAAACGTGAGTGCTGAAACCCTAAACCCTAAACCCTAAACATGAGTGCTGAATGAGCCATCGCCCCCAGGAGCTTGAGCAGCGGCATCGGCAGCAGAAAGCCCTCGAAGATGCTCAGGCACGGGAGAAAATAGGGGTTTAGGGTTTAATTTAGGGTTTAGGGTTTAATTTAGGGTTTAGGGTTTGGGGTTTAGGGAATTTTGGGGTTTATAGGGGTGCAGGGGTTCAGGATTTGGGGTTTGGGGTTTAGGGTTTAACTTGCGGGGGCTTGCTGTAAACCCTGCACCCCAAGATTAGCATGGCCCCTGCACAAGGATGACACCCACAAATCGACAAGTGTACCAAGAATCCAAAGCCTACCTTCCCAAAGCCCTGGGGAGCGAAAATTCCAGGACCTCACAGTTTTTTTAGAAACGTGGCAGAGGGGTTTAGTCCGACTTCTGCGGGATTGTACAAGGTTGTAAAAGAAGTGTCTATATGCTCTTGTTGAAGTGGTTTACAAGTGTTTTCAATGAGTTTTACCAAGGGTTTACTTTAAAAATATCATAAGGGTGTTACAAGGCTCTATGGGGATTTCCAAGTGTACAAGTTCTCTAGGAGTTCATGCTGTAGCGTGCAGTGTGTTGGGGGTTAGAATTCAATTTTGTAGGGCTTTGGGTTCAGAGCTTTGGCAAGTCAGGCGCCCTGGCGGTGTCATAATAGGTTTTACGGTTAAGGGGTTTAGAGCTTAGGCTTTGGATTCGGGTTTCGGGTTTAAGGCGTTGGATGATGAGATTTCGACTTCTAGTCCCTGCGTCTCAGGGGGTTGGAAGTCGAAATCTCTTAGTCCCAACCCTCCTGGACCCCATAACCCTCAATGCATGCGAAGGCCTAGAGCACAGAGGTTGGAATAATTATTATGTAGTATGTGTAAACAGGTTCCAACAGCAGTATTTGCATTGTTTGTTCCCTGACCTCGACCGCATATCATAAAACATTTACATCCACGAAATCTTTAACACATGACCATATGGGCCCCCGCACGGCCATACAGGATCTGTTATACGTCACGGGCCTCGCCGTACGGCCGGCTAGCTGGTCCCTGATAGGGTTTAGGGTTTCGGGATTCGCTTGTCGGCGACGGCAGTTCCGGGCGACAGAAGCTGCAAAAGGGATTTGTTCATTCGTTTCCAGGCCCTGTCAGGTCTGCAGAGGTCTTTCCTAAGGTCGAAATATGGTCGGAATCCTTAAACCCTAAATCCTAAATCAATGGTGACGTGCACCGGGGCCCCCTATGTTTCAAAATCAGTTCAACCCGAGAGCCCAAGTCCAGGGCCCAGAGTCTTGGTTCCCCTATATATTCACGGAACCCAGCCCATCTTTTGGGGTCTATCTCAAGCCCGAAAAACCCTAAACCCTAAACCCCTCTATCACGCCGACCAGACTCTTTGGACCCTCGCCTGGCTTGTCCGATCTGTGAGAGCGTAAACCCTAAACCCACCCAAACAAACTGTAATTAGAGACCTCCCGCCTTTGAAACAGGTGGCAGATTTGGCCCATCGCTGCGCCACTCGGAAAACCGGAAAACCTACAGACCTCCAAAAGTTTGTCTGGGGCTAAAGGTTTGGAGGAGTCCGTCGAGCAAGGAATATAGGGTTTAGTGTTTCGGGTATAGCTGCAGACTGATGTTGAGGAAGATTCCTTGTTGAACGCGTTCTACGCTTTCTAGGGAGGCTCCAGAAGCGTCAAGCGTTCGGGTCATATAGGCCCAGCAGGTAGCCTAGATGTAACAGGTACATAGATATAAATATGGTTACAGATACAGACATACAGGTATAGATTCAATATAGATATAGAGAGAGAGAGAGATATATATATATTATGTGACATAATCAAACAAGGATATAAATCTAAATATCGATATAGAGATAGGTATAGGTATGGGTATGGGTCTGGATCTAGATATACATGTACATATACATATGCATGTGTCCCTGTATCTCTCCGTGTGCATTCCTATCACCATTAGAACGTTCCATCAAACCAGCCTTTCTGAGTTAAGAGCTCGACGTCCAAGCCTGACAGCTTCAATCCAGGACCTCAATGCAGGTCCTATAGAATCTTAATGTCTTAATGTTTCTCATTGGCATTCTGGTTGGCATTGTGTTCATCGGATCATAGAGGGTTCGGAACGATGAGAGGCTCCTTGTCGCTTAGCATCCCCATTGCCGCAGATCCTTCCAGTCTCATCTAGCCCAGAGACTCCAAAACCCCTTAATTAAGGAATATACCTTAAATCATATTAGGGTTCCCATTATAGTTTAAGGTATATTCCTTAATTAAGTGGTTTGGAGTCTCTGGGAGCTTTACGTGGCCTTAGGAGACGGCTAAATCTAGCTCTACACCTTCAGAAAAACCTACTTTCTGAGGTTTGAATCTTGCCGATTCGACAGCTTGGAACCTCAACCCTGTCCCCTAAACCACGCAGTGTCGTGCGCCACGTGGCACGACCTCGCCTCGCTCGATTTTGTAGCGACTTCCTCAGTTTCCGATGTTGGCACCCAGAGGCACATCAACATGACGGTGTTCTTCTACGAAGCCTGGATTGCCCTGAAGGGCGAATCATTATGTCCAACAAATGCGAGCTCGCCTTTTGTAATGCTTCCGGGGAGATCTGGCGTGCTCACAGACAGACGGCAGGATGTGTTGCGGCAGCATGTTGATCGTCACGACCGTGGCAATTGTCGAAGCTACAGCGAATATTCTATGACTATGATATGTAACCCTGCACCCTGAACCCTAAACCCTGAACCCTAAACCCTATAAGCCCTAAACCGAAAACCGTAAAGTAAATGATAAGTATAACCAACAGCAACGTTTCGGACGAGCCGCTCATAGACCTGCTCGGGGCCATCAGAAGTGGACGCCCTGTGGCCATAGGCTAGGGTTTAGGGTTTAGGGTTCAGGGCTTAGGGGTTTAGGGGTTTAGGGGTTTAGGGGTTTAGGGTTTAGGGTTTAGGGTTGGGGTTTGGGGTGTGGGGTTTAGGGTTTGGGGTTTAGGGTTTAGGGCGTCTGCTCGAAAAGATTGTAAGGGGACATAATGCAGTGGCCTTAATAATTAGAATACGGGTTTTGGTGGTTCCTTAATTATTTACTTGTTTTTTGGGATATACCCCCAAACATTCTAATCACACATCCACGGTGAGCCCACGTGTGCTTTCGCTTTAGGAATTGTGCTAGGGCGACTGGTCTTTCGGGAACCCAGAAAGCCCAAACCCCTCGAAAGATCAGTTGCAGCTACATATCCGGACCTCAAATCCTAAATCCCTCCACTTCCAAACCCTTTGTTTGAATCCCTATCCCTGAGCATCACAATAGCCCAAAAGCCTTATATAATCGGGTCTTTGGGCCCAAAAGCCTTAAAATATGAGTCCTGCTTCGAACCCCTCAAGTTCCCAGGAAACGGAGCGTTCCAGGGCGGTCGGCTGGACGTTCATCCAGCTCGACACGGTGCCCCGGCACGAAGGGTTTAGGATTTAGGGTGCAGGGTTTAGGGTTTAGGGATGGTTTGTTTGGAGGAAGTGGCACTAAACCCTAAACAACAAAAGTCCTCAAGGGCTGTGCTGCCAAGCTGTAACTCAGGTAGGTTCCCCTCAAGGCTCCCAAGGCTGCGGCATAGAGGCTCCGGAGACGGAGGAAGCAGCGCTGGTTGTCGTGGGAATACCCCCCCTGCGATATGCAGGTAGAGGGATCGATACCTGGCATAGGTGGATGATAGGTTTAGAGTTGCACCGGCGTATTAAACATCCCAGTCTCGTATACCGAGGCCCGACTTATTCTCCGATCCCCCTCCCCTCAGCCCCGTCCGGAGATCCTCATAGCAGAAAGGAGATCCTGAATCAAAGTTGGAGTCTTATATAATAAGGGATCCTTGATGCGTTTCTTATCCCTACAAACCCCAACCCTAAGAGGGATCCTTAATACCTTCTATCGAAGCTTGAGGCATTAGGAATACTGTTCCTTATGGCTCCTTAGTATAGTTTTACTAACCTTGGAATGTACCCCAAGAGCCTTATTATCCTAAATAATTTAGGCCTAGGCCTCCTGCGTTACCCTTCTCCCACCCTACACTCTAAACCCTAAAGCCCTAAACCCTAAACCCCTAAAGCCCTAAACCCTCAAACCCTAAACCCTAAACCTCCTCTTTGAGGTCCTCAACAATCACAGCAAGAAGGCTCCCGGTGTTTTCTATGGCATGGAGTTCCCCTGGTCTGCCCCTTGGCCAGAAGTGAAACCACAGCTTGGATTCCATTTTGGGTTTTAGGGTTTAGGGTTTTGGTTCAGGGTTTAGGGCTCTGGGTCCTGAGTGTAAAGCAAACCGAAAGTCAAATTTTGGGAGTGCAGCTGGGTGAGCTTGTGCTTCGAATTGATGTCTTTCTGTCACGCTCGGCTTTCGGGTTGCATCTGCCATGTTTCAGGTTTCGACTCTTGCTGCTGCCAGTTTCAACCATGTCGGTATGCATACTCGCCGGCTGGTCCCGGCTGACGTACCGATGCCCGCAAGTGCAGAAAAGTGGTTCAGGAAGCATTCAACTACCTCGTTGTTTACACCACCCTAAACCCTAAACCCTAAACCCTAACCAAAAGTGCTGCTTTCAGGCAGTGCTGAAGCTTTGCAAAATGTGAGCCTTTGGCCTACAGGAGTTTGGGGACCTAGGGCCCAGAGCTTCCAATGCCTAAAGCCTTAAAGCCCTAGACCCCTAAACCCCTATCTCCTAAACCCCTAAACCTTAAACCCTAAACCTAAAAACCCTAAACCCCTAAACCCTTAAACCCTAAACCCCAAAACCCCTACAGCCCTAAACCCTGAACCCAAAAACCCCTGAACCCCTAAACCCTGAAACCCAAAGGTAGGTGTGAGATGTTTGGAGAAACCTGGCTCCCCCAAAGCCCCTCCAAGCAGGTGGAGACCCTGAAGGAGTCTTCGCTGCAACAGTGCCGCATCAGGGGTGGAAGGGATTTTTTAGGGGTGTTAGAGGTTTTAGAGGGTTTTTAGTAGTTGTTTGGGGGTTTTTGGTGTTTTAGGGATGTTTAGGGATTTTAGGGGTTTAGGGATTTAGGGTGTAAGGGTTTAGGGTTGAAGGGATTTTAGGGGTTTAAGATTTAGGGTTGAGGGATTTAGGGTTTAAGGGTTTTGGGGTTGAAGGGGTTTAGGGTTTTAGGATTTAGAGTTTAGGGATTTAGGGTTTGAGGGTTTAGGGTAAACGGGATTTAGCGTAAACAGTTTGGGTTTTAGCGGTCTGAAAGGTGTCCCGATGATTGTCGAAATGTTTTGGTGTCCAAAGGTTTAGGGTTTAGAGGCTTTGGGTTTAGGGGTTTAGGGGTTTAGGGTTCATCTAGCCTAGGTCTACAGATTGAAGCTATTACTAGGGACCTAGACCCTAAATCCCTCAAAGAAACGGCACCCACCTAAGGTCACCGGAACCAGACCCTTACCCAGAGAACCCAAGACCCCTGAATTCAGGAATATACTTTAAATCATATTTTCAAGGCCCCTATGATTTAAGGTATATTCCTTAGTTAAGGGGTGTTGGGTTCTCTGGGGTACACCGCTGAAGGCCGGGAGTCGGGGCTCTAATTGGGTTTTTGGGGCTTCCTCCAAGAGCTTCATCGGATGAAGTTGCACAATGTGCGAGGGAAGAGCTCTAAACCCTAAACCCTACACCCTCAACTCTAAACCCTAAACTGTAAACCCTAAGCTCTAAACCCAAAACCCTACACCCTAATCGTTTTCAGAGTTTGGGAGTTCAAGGTTGGTCTTACGCCACGCAGCGGAAGTGGGGGCATAAGCATTCCGAGCAGCGCCTGGCAATTTCATCCGAGGACATGGGTCCGGAATGGCTCACCAAGGAGCGACGTTCGGTCTTTGGGTTATCGGGTTTAGGAGCTGTGTTGCTCCAAAGCGACATGATATGCTTCAACTCCGCACCCCCCCAACAACCCAAAACCCTACACTAAATGTCTTATGCCGCTGCTTCTTGTCCTTTCGTCGTACCCGTTGGCGGCACGGTTGTGGAGGGAAGCGAACTCCAAACCTTCCAACAGGTCGCCAGTTTTGTCCGCGGACCTTGCCTGGTCATGCACCAACATCTCAATCAACCTGCAACTCCCCAAAACCCTGGTTAGAGGAGCCGTAGCATGGAGCCCTTATTACAGAACCCTTACAGGACACCTAAACAATAAGCCCTATGTTTACCCACAGGCCCAGTGGCTTTCAACCCACCTCGGCACCACTGCCTGCAGGCCTTTCACCGTGCCGGCACCTTGGAGCCCAGAATCTTGGCAGAATCCGTAGGGGTCAGACCCTTTTCAGTGTTGTTTTGATGGGTTTAAAGGGCCTTTTCAGCGTTTTTTTAGGGTCTAAAGGTAAGGATGTAGATAAAATGAGCATCATGTATTATTGCCGCAGTTTCCCTCGACATGGTCTCATTCTAGAAAAAAAGAGAGTTTCAGAATTTAAAGGATTAGGGGTTGCCGACTCACAACGGTATAGAATATGCGCTAACTAGCATACTTCTAGTTGCCCAAAGGGGGTTGTTTCAGAATAACCACTTCAGCAATACGCAGCATAAGGACTTCAAGCAGACTCGTCTGTCAGAGTCAGAGCAGTGCAAGCAAAGCATGGAGGCAAAAGGACGGAGATAAACGTGAAAAGGGTCACTGTATGTCACTGTATAATTGTGCAATTCCTCTCAGCGGCGCTCCCTAGCAGCAATCTGTCTACGATGAGTTTCGCGATGACTCTTCTTGCTACTCTTGGTCTTCGCCAGGTTGTTGAGAAGCTTGTCTCTCGTTTTTGCCCAGCAGCATCTCTGTCAAAAGGCTGGAAGCTCTCCCCTAAACTTTAAACCCTAAACCCTAAACCCCAAAACCCTAAACCCTAAACCCCAAAACCCTAAACCCCACAGATATCAAGGGGTCCTATACTGGTTTCGGCTTGGAGACTGGGGAGTCTCACTAGGTAAGGAGCCCATAGAGAGTCGACCCGAAAAGATAGGATCCCTAGGTAAGGGGCTTCGAAACTAGACCCGATGCTTTATGTGATAGCTCTTAAGTTGGACCATTTTTGAATCATTTCAATTGGATATTGCTGATAGCTAGGGCTCCCTTTTTCGGAATATTTCGACATCTTAAGCATTGCAAGATGGTGCTTGCTAGGTCATCTCCCATTGCGGTGGTCATTTATCACGCCCGGCTCACTTCATGCCCTGGAGGGAGAGCCCCCATACGACACTACCCATTGAGAAAGAAACATATTTCAGAATCACATTAGAGACTCAGACTTTTATCACTTGACGTATGACTCTGAAGTACGAGACAATCGGTCACCTTGCGATACTAAGGTCCTAATGTTACTTCTTGACAGGCTCGTGCTGCAAGAACAATGCAACATGGAGCCATTCCCAGGCAACCGAGTCACGCACATCAAGATTGACGACCGCAAGGCATGCCGGAACACCATAACAAAGGACCCTGTGCATGTTTTTGGCAGCAGTAACATACAGGCGAGAACAAAACTGGGAGTAGCAAATGTGACCGAACTCTAAAGCCTAAACCGTGTCTAGACCGTAAGTGCATCGGTAGTCTTACCACTATGATATTGTCTCATTGTTGATGCGTCCTTGGGAATGTAAGGCTTTGGAAACCTTCAGGTTGTCACAATGGGTGCTGGGTGGGGATTCTTTAAGATTTAAGGGGTCCTACAAGGGTATAACGGGTTTTTATAAGGGCTCTATAAGGGTGCGAGGTGTTGTTCAATTAAAAGTGACCTGTGAAGTCCGCAGCGCAAGAAGCCGACAGTTGACGGTGACTTTTCAGGCTGGGAAGACCTATCCAGCAATACCCTTGCACAGAAACACTTATGGTTTAGAACAATCAAGGACTCCGTCAACGCCTTCCAGGTTTTTTTGTAAAAAGTCTATCAACTAGCCCAGTTATCCGCAGGTGACAGCCGGCAACAACGCTGGGAAGTTCCTCTTCGAGGCTTCGGTATAAAGATGTATATAGTAGAGTGCCTTGACCAGTAGCTAGAACACTTCATGTATACTATAGTTCATGTATACTATAGTATAACGAGAACCCTATTCCAATTCTCAAGGCTTGAGAACATACCGTTTGAGGTTTGAGACTTCAAAAAATTTAGAATTTAGAGTATTAGCTGCATCAGAGTGTTGGGCTTCGGGGCTTTAGGATTTGGGGTGTAGTATTTCGGATGTCGTTGCATAGGGTTCGCGGCTTTGGGCTTCAGAATTCAAGGGGTGCCCATCCGAACCCTTGCCATATGGGTAGTGTCCGAAATTGGGTCCCTTTTAGGGTCCATTTTTTTTTATTATATGGGTGCCGTACTCTATTGGGGACCTAAAATGGGGCCCTAATTTAGAGCACTACTCGTGTCAGGTTGCATCCTGCAGTCGCTTTGCAAGAACTGGGGGTTTAGGGTTTAGGGTTTGGGAGTTTAGGGTTTGGGGGTTTAGTGTTTTCGGTTTGGGGGTTTAGGGTTTTGGGTTTTGGGGGTTTGGTCCCGGAACCCTGATTAGTCCAGGGCCTCCGAAGTTTTGACAGAGTTGACAGGGCTGTCTAAGAGGGATGCCGCGATATATAGATGTCATGGGGCCTAAGCACTGTACCGACGAGCTGCAAGCCAGCAACCCAATAGCTCTAAGAACATGAAATGTTTTCTTGCTGAGTTGCTAGAAGCACTTCAGCCCGTCCAGTGGAATTTGTTTTCGAGGTCCTAGATCCTAAACCCGACCATGTCCTACATCCCTAAACCCTAAACCCGAACCCCTCAAAGCAAAGAAACCGCAGGTGCGATATGCGCGAGAACGTCCCGATCTTCATCGGAAGCTCTTCGCCAAGGCGGCATCAGTGATGAGGGAAATAGACAGGTATCCCTCAGCAGCAGTCATAGCCACAAGAAGAACGTAATTCTACAGTGCGAACTGCTGTGACAACACCGGTGTGTTCTTTCCGGGCAGGTGCCGCATGCTCTCACCAAGGAGACGAAGCAGGTGGGTCCCAAGTGATTTTTTCGGAGGGTCAGATTTCCACCTTAGCTGAATCCAAAGCCCTAAACCCTAAACCCTAAACCCCAAACCCTAAATAACCCTAAACCCTAAAGCCTCTTACACCCTGCAGGATCGCCTGAGCAGTTCCGTGCTGAAGCAGCCAATGGACTTCCTCGACTCTCTTCCTGGTCTAGGTTCCCCAGTAGTAGTAGTAGTAGTAGTAGTAGTACCTTTTATGATCCTTAATATAGAATTGGCTAAAGGGTTTAGGGTTTAGGGGTTTAGGTTCTCTTAGGGGCTGAGTAGGTAACCTAGGGTTCAGGGTTCAGGGTGTAGGGTTTAGGATCTACTCTCTTCTTGGCTCGCTCAGACTAGAGCACCTTGGGCTTAGGGCCCTAAACCCCCTAAACCCTAAGCCGCTTGGGGGTTCTTGAGCTGGTCTGAGTACCAAAAGGGGGTTTCTAGGGCTTAGGGCGGTTTTTACCTTAGGGGCTGAGTAGGTAACCTTTAGCCTTTTGGGGCTTATATCATCTTGCCATAATTCAGAAGGTTACCCTTTTTTGGGCTAGGGTATCTCGGCCCCTAGGTTCTTGATGTTTTGAGGATTTCGGGTGTCTCAGGGGTTACCTTAGGGGGTGAAGGCTTTGTGGGTTGACATAGGTGTTTGGGTGATTAGGGCTCAGGGGTTTCGCTTTTCCGAAACTTGCGCCTTCCGACGTTCCGTTGTGAGTCTGTCTTGAACGAACATGTTTCAGATTGCTCGAAGCTCAGAGATCGGGCTTTGCGGGTAGGGGCTGAGATTCAAGTAGAAGGATTTTGAAGTATTTCGGGTTGCGAAACGTACGAGAGACATACGATTTGCGCGCTTTGAGGTGTTGGCTTTCTGGCTCGCTGCCGTCTTCGCAGAAATCTCAAAACCTGCCCGAAAACCCCCCAGCAAAATGCAATCACCGCTTTCAAAGTGCTGCCGCTGTCAATGGAGAGGAAGATGGTTTAGGGGTTTAGGGTTTAGGGAAAAGGGTTTAGGGGTTTAGAGTTTAGGGTTACGGGTGATGAGCCCGGCACAACGAGAGGCTCTAGAGCAACAGAAGCAAGAAGAAGACAGACAAGAGCGGTAAACTAGCAGCAAGCACTAGGTGAACATGAACGAAGCCAGCAGCAGAAACCGCAAGAGTGCTAAGAGTTTAAAGCCTGACAGCCTAATCTCCGACCAGACCCCCAAGGAGATAAACACCTACAGGGTGGCCGAGACATATCTGCAGCTTGGCTGCAGAAGCTCTTTCTGGAAAAACTTCGGGGAGCTAGGACTGATGTAGGAACCTGATTAAGAAACCCTGGGCCTTTGTTAGGGTTCTAAATATGAACCCTAATACTTTGGAGTTTTTGGGCCAGGGTTTCTTAATCAGGTTCCTACATAAGTAGTCCTTGAACAGACAGTGTAGGAATGCATGAATGCATCCCGGACTGAACCTGTACTTCGGGGCCTTGAAAGCCAATCCGAAGCCTTCAGCAACAGGCGGCTTCGTGTATAGTGTTTAAGCGAATCCTTGGAAGTTCCGTTATGAGGTCGGCACCTTCCTCGAGTCCCGCAAGAAATGGTGATCCAAGAGCCCCACTTGTTAGGTGAAAACCTAAGCCATGGCCACTACAGCCGCAGAGGCTTGAGGGCCTCAATTCGACAATGTAGGGATTCGGAGCTTATTGCTCCAAACCCTTAATGTCATTATGCTTCAACAGACCCCAAGCACCCTATTCCGATTATCAAGGCCCCAATCTTGCGGAAGAATCCTTAAACTAGAGAGGGATTCTGGTGAATCCCTCCGATTTCCCGGACCGTTAAAGGAACAAATGCCGAACTATGCGGGTCTGAATCCTTCAACATTAATCCGAAGGGTTCCCTAACATACTTCTACAAATCCTCTGACGCCGGTATAGTACCCTGTGCTGAGGCCGATGCGCACTCCGAAGTTCTATTTTGGTGACATCAGCAATGAGACCAGCCCCTGGGCCTTCCATGAGCGTCCCGGAACCTTTGTTTACCCATAGGCCCCTAAGTAGTTCCTTTTGACGGTTTATATTGAGAATCCTATAAGGCAATCCCAAAAAGGAGCTACTTAGGGGCTTATGGGTAAGGGAGATTCTATTTCAAGCTAGAGTCTACACACGGATCCACATTGTAAACTACAGTACATTCCCGTTTAAGGTCGGTTGATGTTCTGAATCCCCCTGTCGGTGGTCTTCCGGAAGACTCTTGAGTAAATTGTCTCGCGGATGGTGTTCGTTTTCCCTCGGGGTTTACGACTCACGCCTTAGGTTCCGGCTGGGAGGGTTCATTAAGGTTTCTGGGTCCTTGTTGGATACTGTTTTGCTACATTTTGTTCGAATAGAACCCAGCAAGGATTGAACATGATCATTGCAATTTGCTCTAATAAAACCCAATACTGTAAGGATTAAATAATGATCATCTTTCAATATGACTTCACGGCTTTGGTGTAGACTTTGAGTAGACGGCCTTGTGGCTACGAGGGACCTGCGACTTGCCACCGAGGGCGCCCTACATTTCTGATTTAAGGTTCAGGGCTTTAGGGTTTTTCGGGGTTTAGGGTTTTAGGGTGCATAGGGGTTCTAGGGTTTAAGGGTTTAGGGTTGTTCGGGCTTTAGGGTTTAGGGTTTGGGATTTAGGTTTTAGGGTTTAGGGTTAACGCTTTAGGGTTTCGGCTTTGGGGTTGTCTGGCTTATGGGGTTCCCTCAACTGAGATTTCGTGACGCAAGTGCAGCAAGGCTAACTTGAAGACTTTTAAACCCATCTTAAACTTAAGCCCCATGGTCTCAAGGTTCTGGCGCAATATCTGGCTCCTGAAGCCTTCAGCCCGAAGCTAAGCCCTAAAGCCTAAGCTGCGACAAGGCAACTACATCCTCATCACGGAACGGATACCTTTTGCGGAGTTGGAGGGCAGGCGGGAATCCTCGCATTCTCGGTTCTCCCCGCGATTTGGAGCTCCTTTCTGGTTGAATGGGGGGCCCTCGTTGCTGGAGTAGAGGTACAAAATATACATAGTCGAGCTTACTAGGGGTATCGGCCTGGAAAGACGATTTTGCGATCCCTTGAGACTATCACTGAGAATGCTGGCATGTGCGGGGGGCTGTGGTCTTCAAGCCGCGAGTTGGGGGTGAGGCTTCGTGATTCGGTTTTAGGGTTGTAGGGTTTAGGGTTACAGGGTCTAGGGTTATAGGGTTTCGGGTTCAGGGTTTAGGGAGCTTAGGATTTCAATGGGAATAGGGTTTCGTATGGGTCGCTTGAGGCAGTGATCTCTTTCAGCCGGTGACCCCCCGAGCAGCGGCTGGGCCGAGTCTAGCCAAGGCCAAAAATCCCCAATCCGAAGCTCCGGAGCCTCGAGCCAGTGCCAGAAACCTTCATTCTCTTAGTAGCTCAATGATAATGGCTACATGTTTAAGCTTTGTGGGGATAATAAGATCCCTTATAGAGCTGAAAGTGTGGACACGTTTTTGATGATTAACCCTAAACCCTAAACCAAGACCCTGCTAAATTCGCAGATCCTAGGTTCTAATTCTTAAGATCTGTCCCGCATGCCAGGGCGAAGGGTGAGGCGCTGCAACCCTACGAGATCGCCGCGCGGCATCTGTTTTTTTTTGCAGCAGCCTCGAACACCAAGTGGAAGTTTCCGAACCCCGGGTTTAGATTTTCGGCAACGTCCGAGTCGACCCACCTACCGCAAGAAAAGCTTAAAGCAACAGCTTACACCGACACTTCCGCATCATCGCCTTCAAGACAAAAGCCCAAACTGAGGCTTAATATAGAAGGGCTAATAATTAGCTCTATTTGCTCCTCAGCGCTCCTTATTGTTATCATTATACTATAAAGGAGCCCTTCTAAACCCCCCAAACCCTAAACCCTAAGCCCTAAACCCTTAAGCCCTAACCCCTAAACCTTATAAGACCTAAACCCTACACCCCAAACCTTCAGCATCTTCCGGTAGCCGAGGAGGGGCCGTATGACAAGTGCAAGGACTACGAGCTCCAAGGCTCCGGGAAGGACCGCCGGGGTTTAGGGCTTAGGGGTTGGGGAGTTTAGGGTTTAGGGTTCAGGATTCAGGGTTTAGGGGTTGGGGAGTTTTGGGGTGTATGGGATTTAGGGTTTAGGGTTTGGGGAGTTTTGGGGTGTATGGGGTTTAGGGTTTAGGGTTTAGGGGTTGGGGAGTTTTGGGGTGTATGGGGTTCAGGGTTTAGGGCTTAGTGCATTGCAGTCCCTGCTCGAAAAAGGACTTATAGGGTTTAGGAATTTGTTGGGGGGGGATTCTGGGGTTTAGGGGGCAGGGCTCTAGGCTTCTGGGATTTGGGGTGAACTGCGTCGCAGCTCTGGCTGAAGGGTTCAGTGTTGCCAGGTTTGCGGCACCCTAAACCCTAAAGCTTAAATCCTGAACCCTGAACCCTAAACCTTAACCCTAAACCTGAAACCCTAAATTCCTAAGCCTTAAAACCTTAAACCCTAAACCCTTAAAGAAAAATTGGAGCTGGTAGATGTGTGTGGCGTTTCGGGCCTCAGTTGGCGCGGCGAAGGGTTTAGGAACGTTTTAGGGCGGATGTTGAGATGCAGGGTTTAGGGCTTAGGGTTTTGGGTTTTGGGTTTAGGGGTTTAGGCTTAGGGTTTAGGATTTAGGATTTAGGGTTTATGGGTTTAGGGTTTAGGGGCTTAGTGTTTAGGGTTTAGGAGATGTAGGCCGAACCTGAACGGCCTGGAGGTTTTCACTTCGTAAGCCCGAAAGCCCTAAAGCCTAAGCCCTGAGTTAGAGCTTTCAAGTTTCGGAGGTTAGGTTATCCGTTCCAAGGGAAGTGTAGAGGGTAGAGGACAAGCCAAAAAAGCGGGAACATCAGTGTCCTGATAGCCTTAATTTTAAAGATAAGCAATTATGCAGAATCCCAGAACCATTCATCCTCGCGCCCCGTTCCAGATTTGCTTGTAGTTTGGAGGCTTCCCGTCTTAAGGGCTCTATGGGTCTAAAGTGCAGTGACTCCCCAAAAGTGAAGCGCAGACAAAAAGGCGCTGCTCAGAGTTTAGGGAGTAATGTAGGAACCTGATTACGAACCCCTGGCCCTAGAACCGCAACATATTAGGATTCATAATATGAAGAACCCTAATAAAGACCCAGGGTTTCTTAATCGGCTTCCTTTATTATGAGTTTTTCAGGCTTTCAGGATGCTGGAGCTGGGGAGTTTAGCATTCAGCGAGTTTGGAGTTTCGGGGTTTGGATCTTGGGGCGATGAGAGATGTAAGGGCTTGGGGGTTTATAGGGTTTTTCGGGTTTTGGGGGTGTTTAGGGTTTAGGGTTTTTTGGGATGGTTGATACGGTGTTGGGAGGACGCCCCATACGAGCACCCGCTTGCGCGCCGGAACCTTCATCTACATCGGCCACCCTAAGAGAGTCTCGGAAAAGCGGACCTTCATAGACCTTCAAAAAGCCCTCACCCAGAGCACCCAATACCCCTTGATTAAGGAATATACCTTAAATCATATTATTCAGGTCCCGATATTTTAAGGTATGTTCCTTAATTACGGGGTATTGGGTTCTCTGGGCATGCGGGTTGTAGGGTTAGGGTTTAGAGTTTAAGTCTTCCGGGCCAGCATGGTCGAGGAAGGGCTCTCAGCTAGCCGGCCAGGAGTACTACACGCTCATCATGGAGATGAGCCAGAAGCCCAGTTTGTCAGACGAGCTGATAATAGAATGAAGCTTAGTACCGTTGCACTAGGGTACACACCAAAAACCCGATGCTACTTGTTGAGGGCCCCCTGAGGGTGCAGAATGCTTAGTTTGCACCTCCAATGTTGCAGTTCTGTCATTCTTCCTTAAATCGCATTCAGCCGCCCGGTCGAGTTTACGGTTCAAGGGTTGAAGATGGGCCTGTCTGATATAGAATCTCCAACTTGTTTGCACCCTGCAACAGCAGGGTTCTGCACCGGCAGAGTCTTCTTCAGTTTCACCTTCATGCCCAAACTGACGCGAAGACCAAATCCTGCAAGTAGCTTGTTTATCCCGGTGTTCAGTTTCGCTGGTGTGCCTAAACTCACAGGCAGCTATTCCTACTGTTGATGATATAAATCCTGCATTACCTTAAGGACCCTAAACTATGGGAACGATGGTATATTCCTTAGTATATGGGTATAATGCAGGATTTAGATCATCAACCGTTTAAAGGTGAACCGCAACCCGTCAAGTCCGAAGCCCTGAACCTCACAGCTCAAGGCCCCAACCGCGTAAACCCAAAGCCCGAGACCGTAGAATGCTTACAGATCCCTAAACTAACGCCTAACAGCCTTAGCATCCCTTCAAGCTTTTAAAAGACCCATACAGAACCGTTTAAAGACGCTCTAAACCCTTAAACCTGGCCCTAATCCCTTCAAAGACCCTTGAAAGAGACCCCTTAAAAAGCCTCGAAGGTGCCTTAAAACCTACAGCGAGTGGAAAAGGGCCGTGCAAAAAAAAAAGCAAAAAGCCCTAGCCCTAAACCCCTGAACCCCAAACTCCCTAAACTCCCCAAACCCCTAGACCCCTAAACCCCTGAACCCTAAACTTGAAGGTGCCAAGTTAGCGGCAGCGGACAAGTCCTTTCGAATGGGCTCCAAGTCTTTCCTCGCATCGAGCCGGGGCTGAAGGTTTAGGGTTTTAGGGTTTTAGGGGTTTTAGGGGTGTTTAGGGGTTTTAGGGGTTTGGGGTTTTAAGGGGTTTTAGGGGTTTTTAGGGGTTTTAGGGGTTTTAGGGGTTTTTAGGGGTTTTGGAGTTTTTAGGGGTTTTTAGGGGTTTTTAGGGGTTTTAGGGCTTTATTTCGGGGTTTAGGGCTCAGTGCATTGCAGTCACGTTTAGGTTCAGGGTCTTAGGGTCTTAGGGTTTTAGGGTTTTAGGGCTTTAGTCCTAAAGCTTAAGGGTTCAGGGCTTTAGGGTTTTAGGGGTTTTAGGGGTTTTTAGGGGTTTTCGGGGTTTTTAGGGGTTTTCGGGGTTTTTAGGGGTTTTTAGGGGTTTTAGAGCTTCAGGGTTTTAGGGGTTTAGGGCTTTAGGAGTTAGGGGTTTCGGGCTTTAGGGGTTTAGGGGTTTAGGGCTGTAGGGCTTTAGGGTTGAAGATTTTCAGGGCTTAGTGCATTGCAGTCCCTGCTCAAAAAAAGGGCTTTAGGGTTTTAGGGGTTTAGGGGTTTTAGGGTTTTGGGGGTTTAGGGGTTTTAGGGGTTTTAGGGGTTGAGGGGTTCAGGGCTTTAGGTTTTAGGGTTTAGGGCTTTAGGGGTTTAGGGTTTAGGGGCTTAGGGTTTAAGGCGTGCCAAGCCTGACGCGGTTCGTTGTGTATTCAGTTTTACCAAAGACAGAAAGCGCAATCGCAAGCACTACGATCAATGCCGAGATTCGGATCGGCTTGACATCGCGCGGAAGTTAAGTTGTAGCCGAAGAATGCAACTTAAGTTGCACGCAGATGTTTGATAGCACAATCTGTAGGAAGTTGTGTATAGAAGAAGAATTTTGGAAACACGGTGCTACCAGCCATACGATCAACCGCCGTGGAAAAATCCCTATGAACTTGTGGTAAGACGTCATAAACTTCGCGCACGACCTCTGCGCATGCATGCGGCATCGATGTCGTGCTGATTTGTCAAGCTGTTGGGCATGAAAGCGCCAAACATCGACAACAGTAGCACGCTGCATACAGGAGAACCCACGTAGGGTAGCAGGGTAGCACCTTAACTTGCGCACAGATATTTGCTAGCACATACTCAGGAGGTTGTGTAGGGAAGAAGGAGATCGGGAAACACCGTGCTACCAGCCATACGATCAACCGCCCCAGACGACGTCATAAATTTCGCACGCGGCCTTCGCGCATGCATGCGACATCGATGTCGTTCTGATTTTTCAATCAAGTTGTTGAGCATGAAAGTTTAGGGTTTAGGGCTTTAGGGTTTTAGGGTTTAGGGTTTAAGGGCTTCGGGTTTGGAGGGTTGAGGGCCTAGGGTTTATTCGATCAAGATCAGCTTCGAAACGGGTCGCGGGGTCGGTTGGGAAACTGGGACCCGGCAAGTAGCCCAGAGAGCCCGATGCTTCTGAAATCCCTGCACAAAAACTTACTCTTCAATACTATAATGAAGTATGATATAGCAAAGTGAACTATGACTATCATAGACTAGACCACTCCCCAAAGTCAAGATTCGAAACTCTAAACCTTCACTCTCTTCCGCCCATAGCCCCTCAACCCCTAAACTCCTTAACTGAGACTGGTCTAAAACCCTAAACCCTAAAGTGATCTGAGGGAAAAAAGTGATCTGAGGAACTTTGGGGCGCCTCCTGCCCCTTGGTCGGCATTTAGAAGGCGTCCTCCGAAATATTTCTGGAACACATCAACAGTATACAGGATCTAAGGTTTGGGGTTCAGGGTTTAGGGTTTAGGATCTAAGGTTTAGGATCTTGGGTTTAGGGTTTAGGGTCCTTACTAGGTTCCCCAGTAGTACCCTTTTGCCCTTTTTGTTTTTCGGCTGACCTAGTAAAACCAAATAGTAGGAAAAAGGGTACCCTTATTTTTAAGGGGCTACTGTGGAACCTAGTCAAAAGTATGCCCGCCCCGTAAACCTTGTTTATACCTAGTAGAGGTGTGGGAATCAGTGCTGGTAGTTTATGTAACTATAGTTGGTTATCCTCCAACACCCTGTTCTAATTATGAAGGCATCAACATATCTTCAGGCTGCAACATTAGGTGTGTTCTGCAGGCGTAGCTGAGGGCTGTTGTTTGGCGCTCCTGGCATTTGTACCATGGATCCTAAGACGAAGGCATCGAATCTCAAATCGCAGGGTTAGGGTTTAGGGTTGGAGAAGGGCTTTTAGTTTGTTTCGGGCACAGTAAAGCGCTAAACCCTTTTGTGATCTGGACCCCCGGACCGGAACCAAAAACCTTTTTAGCCGAAGACAGAAAAACGGGCTCCGGATCTCAGGAAACTGGGTTCTTGTTAAGGGATTTATATAGTTTAAATTTAAGATACCATAGCAAAGAAACCATACTAGTTACTATAGATCTCTATTATGGTAACTTAAATTAGACTCCTTAACAAGAGCCCAGGAAAGTTAAGCCCTGAACCTGGAGCCAGCCTACACCAAACTGCACAGGTCAGCACGTCGCCCGCTGACTTCGGCGTAAACTTCTACGGGCCCTCTGGTGATTCGGCGCAGGCGGTCGTCAGTTTAGGGTTTAGGCTTCTGGGAGGGCCACAGTTACTTACACTGCTGATTAAACAAGCATTCTTCTGCCTTAACAAGGGTTACACTTGGGATGACACGCGAGTCCTCACGCAAAGGGGTTGTTAGTGAGGGGTCTAGACTATAAGGTTCAGGGCTTCTGAGATTTAGAGCTTCAGAAAAGAATCGTCCTGTGTTGTTGACACCGGGTTTGTGCAAAAGGTCTTCAGTTTAGGGGTTCGTGGAAAGCTTGCTTGCGACAGCACCCACAGCTCCCTGACCCCCTATGAGAATTGGGAGCCATAAGCACGAAGCGGCAGGCTACAATGCAGAAGCTCAAAGTTGGGATCCGCTTCTTTTCGAAGACGGCGTCCATGCCCCTTCGCTTTGTGATGTTGCAGAGTTCAAGGGGGTGCTGGAGAATGACGGGGGAAGATGACAGGGGCGATGAGAAGGATGTGGTCACTGATTGCTTGAGGGATCGCTTGGTTAGCTGCTTGGTGGTTTGCTTGACTCGTCTTTTTATTTGACCCGTTGGTTGTTTTGTTAGCTCGAGCGATTGGCTGGTTTCTGGACTTGACCGACCATTAGTTGAGGATAGTTGAGGACTGGTCACAGGTGGAATCTATGGGTCGCTTGACCCAGAACTGCCCTAAACCCGAAGCTCGCTGATTGTGATGGCGATGGAGACAGCCATAGCTCTCGGCTCAGATGTTCCGACTCTTCATGCCCATCCTTCGCCTTTGAGGATGTTTCCGGACTATGTCCGAAGCGATGCCTACATCGAAAAGTTTACGAGGACCCAGCGAATGGCACCTACTGTTGATGATCGAAATCCTGCATTACCTTAAGAACCCGAAACCATGGGAATTATGGTATATACCTTATTATGGGTAATTAATGCAGGATTCATATCATCAACTGTAGGACCCAGGCTCTTGGGGCTTGGGGTGTCGTAATGCAAAAAGTCAGACCCGATTCTTGGCGTACGGATGCATGCAAGACTTCACAAGCCGAGTGCCATTATAGTCATTTTAGTAGTACTATATACTTCACCACACGAGAAGTAGCGGCCTCTAACCTGGGTCCTTGTTGGATAGAACTTTATATTTTTGTTATAATACACCCAGGTCATGATTAACAATGGTCATGTTTAATATAGCGCCAACAGGGAAGCCGCAACGGAACAGTGTAGGTCAGAACATGCAGGAGTGACCGCAAGGGCCGAAGTCCGACTCGCTTCCTGAGTATATTTAATATAGCATAATATGCCCCAACATGCTATTCTAACTCCCTTACAGTAATCATATGTTGTGGAAGAATGCGCATGTCCAAGTGTTGAGTCTCAGTAGTCCAGCGAGCAACCCTTTACACGGGTAGCAGAACCCCGACCGATAATCCTTCGTTCGCTTACCCTTAGCATCAAAATAGCCCAAAAGCGTTACATAATAGGGTCTTTGGACCCAAAAGCCTTAAAATTATGATCTGGACAAGTAAGATCTGCAGGACCATGATGACCTTTCAAGCCTATGCCCGGGAGATTGATTACTGGAAGCATTTGGATCATGACTTCATCGCTCTGGGCCACGCCAACCTCAACGTGGCTCGGCTTAGGGCCTAGGCATTGCCTCCGTGCGTCAGAGAAACCCTGAACTCTGCTAAAACCTTAAACCGTAATACCAGAAATCCCTCAACCCTGAACTCGCTTGTGCGTCCGAACGCACCCTAAAGCAGTTTGTAAGTCCGAAAGCATAAACCAGCCCTGGCCTTGAGGCCGGGCTCTCGTTGGGTTTAGGACAAGCTCAAGCCCGGAAGTTCCTTGGAGTCTAGGGTTCAGGGGTTCAGGGCATTTAGGGCATTTAGGTACTTACTGGGGGTTCGATGAGCCTGATGATGGTAGAGGTGATGAGGGAGTGCCCTGAAGTTTTGTGATCCGAAGATAGGGGTGTACAGATGCGAAGCCACTGTCTTGGAGCCAAATCCCAAAGCTTGATTGCACAGCTCAACCTCGTGCTGGATCAGTGTTGTGACGAAGTAACTGAGGTAGACAATGCCTACTTCTGGCGAGATGAGCATGGCAAGCTGGTGCCTGTGCCAAACATGCAACTCCCAGTTTTCGGGCAGAGCTAGTGCCCTGGAGTTTGTGTTTTAGGACTGTCAGGTGTTATTTTTGTTCCGAGCAGTGGCTTTAGGGGTTTTCTGTTGCATAAAGGACGTCGTTGGATCTTAGACCCTAAACCCTGTCAGGCTGAGAACTGGCGGCCGGTCTTCGAAGGGTTGTTCTTTTTTATCGGCGGTTTTTATTGGCTCCCGGACGACACCGAAGACCCAGGCCACCAGATAAGGACCTGCGCTGGGGCGGGGGTCAAGAGAGCCAGGTTGTGTGGGGAAAAAGCTACTTGCACAAAACACATTGCAGGCGGAGGGGGGGGGGGTTGGCTGCAAGACCAGGGGGCCTGGGTGCCAATATTGGAAAGGGGGGGAGTTTTTTTGTGCCTGCTCCAACGACAGGAGGGAAGGGGACCGCATCACTGCTGATGAGAGACGCACGGAAAGCAGGAACAAAACCTTGACGGGGGAGACGGGAGGGGACAAAAGGAGTTCGTGGCCGCGTGCAGCCAGGAATGCAAAGCCCGGACAGGTGGAAAGGTGACCCAAACAGGTCGCACAGGCAAAAGTTCCGTGGGCAATCACCATGGGTCTTGATTCTGCTGGCTCCAAGGACGAAGAGTCGCGACAGCGCCGGCGAGGCAGGTTAGAAGAAGACCCAAAACGACAACCAGAGGGGGGAAAAGACACAAAACAGACGGAAAAAAATCGATAGGCCCGTTTTTGAAGTGTTGTGGTCCTCTGTATGCAGGACATATCTCAGGGCCGGCAGGAGAGGAGTACTGAAAGGATTCAAACTGCGGCTCTGTTGAACACGACTTCGGCTGAGCCCCAGCATGCCATGAAACACTGCTTCGCTTGCACTAATCAGAGAATTCTGGTAACGGACCTCGTAACAGCGGCTTAACATACTGTTCATGTCCGCGACGTCAGACCGAAACCCAAAAACCCCCAGAAGCCCGAAGCCCCCGAAAGGCTTAAGCCCGTAAGCCACTACCCATAGGCTCCAAAGTAGTTCCTTTTTGTTTTGTGGTTTATATTTTGGATCCTATACGCCAATCCCAAAAAGGAACTACTATGGAGCCTATGGGTAGTGATCCGCACCAAAGTAGCCCCAACGTAGTGAACTGACCTGCCAAGAGACCTCGTCTACCGGAGTCCGAGTTGCAAGAGCGTAATCCACTGGAACATAGAAGCTAACATCCCTGTCGAGGATTGTGGAGTTCTTGATTGGGGTGGTTTTGGATCCGCCTGCCGCTTTGGCGCAAGAAGGTCGCAAGAACAGTCTTGGGTTTTCGTTGGAGATAGGGTTCCTGGTCTAGGGTAGTGCATGTATGTGTTTCCCTAAATGTTGGGATCTCTTGCCTAGAACTGATCCATAGAAGAAATTGGTACCTTGCCGATAATAATAGGGTCACAGTGGAGCCCGGTCTTGAAGCAGCAGCCTCCTCCCACTTTCGAAGTAGTTGGCGACATTAGATGCGGCGTTTAGACGCTGATAGCCGGTCCAGTCAATGCCGCAGACCCCGTCAAACCCTAAACCCTAAACCCGGATGGAAATCCTACGACCTCTGTTCGAGCTTTACTCTTTTCTCCAGGGCTTCCGAGTTCGGGCGGTCAGGGTGTCGAGCTGAGTTGCAGGATCCAGGGTTTATTCTGTTGTTTGTAGATGTCAGGATCGCAGGGTTTAGGGTTTGGGGTTTAGGGTTTAGGGTTTTAGCGTTTAGTCCGACCCATTCCGAGGTGTTGGGCACAAGCTCTACTGGTACATCAACTGCGCTGAGTGGGCTCGGGGGCTCAGATGCCCGTGCCCTTCGGGGCATCAGGATGGATATGTAATTAGGCGTGGCGGATTGCGCTTCCCCCCAAGGGTCCATGTGCCCAAATAGTAGATGCTTGGGCCCCAAAGTACCCAAATAGGGACTGCTTTAAGGCCAAAGTATATCTATTTGAATACATGGACGTTTAGGGTTCTGCTTTAAGCATTGGAGGACCGTGGACTTCAGACTGTAGTGCTGCTTTGAAGCCAGACCCAGAGAGCCCAATACACCCTAACTAAGGAATATAGCTTTAACTATAAGCGGCTTCATATTAGGATTTAAGAAACCCTAAACCCTAAACCCTGAACCCTAAAAAAGCTATATTCCCTATTTAAGGGGTATTGGGCTCTCAGGGGAGATCTCAGGGCCTGCTGCAGGCCTGTACCCCAAGCCTCCCGAACACACCCCTAAGGCCAAGAAAGTGCTTCGAGGTCAGCTGCGGTGTTTAACCTTGAATTTATAAACCCAAAAGGTACTTCTGCAGTCGGACAAAGGTGTCAACAAAAACCCTAAAGGTCTGTTTTGTCGTAAGCTTGATGTTGGCTTGCTTGTGTTTGTTCGTCGTGGTCAGAGACTTAGCTTAGTGTCATGCCGACCCGCACCTGTGAACCTGGCCTGGCATGTCCGAGTTGTGAGAGCGTAAACCCTAAACCTTTTTTCCAAAAAGCTTTGCACCTTATATCCTCAGCCCAAGTAATTAGACATTAAACCTTAAGCCTTGGAAGCTTTCTAGTTGCCTACTTAGCTGGTTGTACTGCGCATGCTCGGCGGAGCCGAGACGCCCGGCCTGCAACGCCTTTCCGCAAGCCGCACCGCAGTTAGCAGAAAACCCTGAACCCTAAACCCTAAACCCCAAACCCGAAACGGGCAATGCTTCATCTTCAGAGCTGAACAGCCGAAAGCTCCAAGTCTGTCCTCAAGCAAAGATCCCGCTTTCTGCGCGACTCTGACCTAGATACCCCATAAAAAATCCTGAAGCCACTGCCCTAAACCCTAAACCCTACACCCCTAAAGCCCTAACCCCTAACCCCTCAACCCCTAAACCCCTAAAACCCTAAACCCCTAAACCCTATAACACGGCCAGCTTAAGGGCTCCCGGGAATACCAGCCCAGAGAACCCAATACCCCTTCTTAGTTCAGGAATATCCTTAAATCATATTATTAAGGCCCCCATAATTTAAGGCATATTCCTTGATTAAGGGGTGTTGGGTTCTCTGGGAGCCGGGAGCCGCAAGGACAACAACCGCGACAACCTCCGCTTCTACGTGGACACCTTCGCCGGGGGTCTCGGTTTCTGTTTGTGGGTAAGTAGGGTCCCTTTCGGGATCCGTTATATAAAGGTGGGGACATCAAAAGGGACCCCCTCATTTAGAGAAATACCCCTGTGGATTAAGGCTGGCCGTCTGGTGCTTCAAGGCTTGGGCTTCGCATTTGGGGGTTTAGGGCTTAACTAGGTTAAGGGCTCGGTTCCTGGCATATGCATAGCCAGCTGTAAGCGGCATTAAGGGGTTGACAGGTTTCGGGGTTTGGGGTTGACTTAGGGTTAAGAGGCTCAGGCTGAAGGGGTCGATGCTCAGGGGTTGCTTTAGGGGCTTCCGCTTGCTAGCTCACGAGCAATGAGGTTCCCTGGGATAATATAACCTCTATATAGAACTGAAGGTTCAAATATTTTGGGCCTGTGAACTCAGCAACTAAGTTTCAGACAAGATACACAGAAACGTCACCGCACCTTGGATGTCTCAAGAAGCCTGTTCCTGTGAGCTCCGCTGATCGACCCAAGCTCGCTGTGCGAAATCTCTTGGCCCTGCTATCCTGAATGAAGCGCATAGATAGTCTTGGTGCTTATGGGTTTAGGGTTTAGGGGTTTGGGGTTTAGGGTTTAGGCTTATGGTATTGTGTTAGGGTTCGGAACCTTGGAGTTGAGAAGACCTCCTGCTGTGCTTTCGGGGTGGAACCAAAAAACGAGAAGGCGGCCCTTTCCGGAGCTCAGAGATAATCTCGAAGGTGAGCTTTGCACCCGATGCCCAAAACCCGTCTGTACTGAGATTTGGGAGTTTACCAAAATACAGGGTGCCTTAATTTAGGGTCCTTATAATAAGGATCCTACTATTTAGGGTACTATATTAGGGTCCCCCTATTTTCGGAAACCCCCCATTTGTTTCTGAAGCTGCTCCCTTCGCTGTTTCACTCAGCAGACTCAAGACCGCATGCCTCGCCTGGATTCTCCGAGTGTGAACGCGAAAAGCATCAAAGCTGGGTTCTTGTTAAGGGATCCAACATTCTATGTTATGACATTAAGGAAACCACATTACTTACTACATAGTAATTTCAATTAAAGCCCTTAAGAAGAAACCAGAAAACTTTGAACCTAAGACCCACATACCTTAGCTCACGCCCGAAGCCCCTCGAGGTGGAGACCTATCATGCGGAGGGCGGTCCCAAGATCGATCCGGTGACTCGGAAGCATCCGGGAGCCTTTTTGGTTTCCGGCCTCGGGCTTTTTAGAGGCTTCAAGCACTTCTTGTTACCGAAAAGATCTATTTTTTTCAGGAGCTAGATATAGAAACCATAACAGGGAACCCTAAGAAGGTAGGTCTTTCCAGCTACGGGTTGCTCTTTAGATGTTACCGAGTCCTGTTTCGGGGCTTGCCGCGATGAAGGATGACAGCCTTCGGGGTCCCCCCAAATCCTCTTATGAACTTGGCCTTCTTCTGGTTGGCTCTTTGGACTCTAACTTTTTGCGTTTCTATATGAAATGTAATGAGGAGACCAAAAGTTTAACTTTTTGGAGGGGTTCAGAAGTCAGCCAAGTGAAGTCAGACCGAAAAGCTGAGACATCAGAGCGCCAGAGGCCGAAGATTGCCTAGAAGCAGTGTAATTATGCTACAGTATCCAAGTAGTACCTATTCAAATTACTTCGACTATTATTGGAATTGTTATTTTGCTTTTATAGTTGACTATCGTTTATTGTTGTTGTTATTTTGGGGGGTTTAGTTCCCCGATTCCTCAAGAAAGACTGAATGATTGCCAGCACAAACAAATCATAACGTTGAGCGTTTGCGCTGGGCGCTGTCGTCTTCAACGTCCGCTCCCACCTTGGGCTCGCAGTATAGGATAAAGTGTTCTCTAGTTCCATTCCCCTAAATCCTAAACCTATGCACGGACGGGCGTGGTAGGGACTACAGGTAGGTGTATCTTGTTCAGTGTCTCCAAATGAAGGTGTTGAGGAGTAATATAGATGCCTGAATACATGAGGTTACTATTCTGGATTTCTTAATATTTATACACTTTATACAAGCGCATGATATACGCCAAAACCTTATTCTATTCATTAGGGGCCTTTTGGCGTTCATGGTTGGCTTGCGCGAAGTTCCTGAAGTAGCTTACGGGCTTTGAGCCTTGCTATGGTTACGACTCGGAGCTAGCACATACGAAGAGAGCAACAGCTGCCGAGGTGATAGCGAGTGTGTTGTTAGCAAGCTAGACTACATGAACCAAGGAAACATCACCAGACCAAGGAAGTAAGCAGTTTTTCAATGTTGCCTTTGATTCAGCGGCATAGTAATGGCACGGGTCGTAGACACTGCCTCGAGTACTAGGAGTGGCGGTGGTAGCAGCAGCAGTTGGACGACGAGGTGGCTAGTGGTAGCCGTAGCAATACCCATAGGCCCATAGGCTCCGTAGTAGTTCCTTTTTGGGATTACCTTATAGGATTCTAAATATGAACCATAAAAAGGAATTACTTAGGAAAGGAAGCAACAAAAGCAGCAGCGGCGGCAGCCGCAGTAGCAGAGTATGAGCAAAAGTGCGAGAAGAGAATGAGTTACAGCTGAGGATACCTTGGAGAAGATGCCAGGGACTCAGTTGCCACTGCTTGACAATAAATTCCCCGGCCTGGACCAGGTGAGGCTTTGGGGCTAGCTCCTTCAGCAGCCAACAGCAAAAATTAAGCATTATATGTGTTCAGGTAAAGAGGGACTCTCAGGATGGTTTATAAGCTAAACTTCCGGAATTCTTAACGGGCATTGAAGTTTCAGTGTTTCTTAATAAGACCTTCTGAACCCAGGCACTCCGAAGAAGCTGGATCTGAGCAAGACTTTCTGCTTCTTAGTAGGGAATGGGGGAATGGATCCCTATGATAGTCCCTTAATAAGGTCCCCTATAGTAGTCCCAATAACCCATTCCCCTATTCCTTTCTAAGAACCTAAGCCCTAATCCCTAAAGCCCTAAACCCTAAAACCCCTAAAACCCCGAAGCCCAAAGCCCTAAAGCCCTAANNCCCTAAACCCCTAAACCCTTTCGGAACCAGAGAGAAGAGGCGCTAAGGTTTCCAAGTGCGCGGTAGTCTTCGGGTTTTGACAGACCCGCAAATGAGCAGAAACCCCTTTCTTGTGGAGAACCCCCCCCCCCCCTCATACCCAGCCCTGCGATGGAAGTTCCAGAATTCCAGAGAAACCCTAAACCCCTAAACCCCTAAACCTCAAGAAGCTCTGAGGATCAAGCTCACTGGCCTGGGAAATCTCTCGCCGTTCGGTACATCTTCGACGTCGGTTGGGAGTTTTTTGCTGGGGTGGTTTTGGAGTGGCAATTATGTAGTTTCTGTGCTTTTTCTCAAAGAATAAAGTGTTTTAGTATGCGCTTCAGGGTCTTAGCAGTTTTAGGGTTTGTAGGGTGTTGGGCTTCGGATCTGTGCTGCCGGCTCCTTGGGATTATGGTGGTTGTTGTAAAGGTTGGTGCTTGTAGTGCCGGGCATAGAGTTGAATTGGAGCCTCCACCAGTCGTGCAGACGTTCGAATTGTTCTGAAGCCTTCATCGCTCACAAGTTGTTTCTTGGGATGTTCGCGTGAAAGCAACACTCTGCTTGTTGTAGGCTTCACCCGCCACTTTAAGCCCGCAGAGCTTTTGGGGGCTTTTTGGTGCTCATTCTATAGACAAGCCATTATTGAGGAGTAGATCACAACCGACGTTAGAGCACCCTATAGGTAAATTACAAGGGGCAGGGGTCCTACTTAGCTGGCAGTTGAGCATGTGCTTGGGTGTTTAGGTTGTCTGGACATGATCGGTTCGTGTCGGGTTGTTCAGGGCCCTAAACGGCCCCTAACCTCCCAGGTACCTACTATAAAAGGGCCCTAGGGGCTCTAGTACCCTATATAGTAGGTACCTGGGAGGTTAGGGGGCCATGAACTCTCAACCCTGCCAAAACCTTAAGCCCCGAAAGTATGGTGAAGAATTTTAGGGCTTGCTCGGCAGCTCCGCTGGAATAGGAAGTGACAAGCGTACCGACGGAAATTGACTGAGGCCCCTTCTTTCAGGTCCCTAATGTTGGGATCACTGTGGCATTCCTTGTTAAGGGAGAGAGTTCATGGGGTCTATGCTTGTCTGCATGAGGTGTTCATAGATAACCCTCTTTGTAAAGGGGTGTTCGAAAGGCGAGCTTCGGTGCATTTTGACATGAAGAGAAGATTTGGTTCAGGGTTTAGGGGTTTAGGGTTTAGGGTTTAGCCTTAAGGCCACAAAAGCCTAGATCTTAGAGTTTGGGAGCAAAGAAAGCTAAGGACGATGATTGCAGCAGTTCCCGACTGCTTACGGCAAATCCCTGAGGGTGAGTGGTGCCTTGGCGTCAGGTATGGACGGTTTGGGGTTTAGGGTTTAGGGTTCATGGGATGGCACAGTAACCCAAAACCCTCAGCCCTAAAGCCTCTAACCCTTGCATGGACTGAGGTAGCGGAGAGTTTTTGATCGAAGCCCCTGCTGGGTATCCGTGTCGTAGTAAACTTCGGCTATTGCGGCTCGGGGTCGAAGATGAAAAGCTGCCTGGTTTTAAGGTCAGGGCTTTGTGGGTTTGAGTCTTCAGTTTATAGTCTGATTGGATATAAGGGTTCGTACAAGACCCTTATAACTTGCAACAGCCGATTCAGGTTGAGGGCTTTTTTGGCCTTAGGCGAACACACATGTCCCGGAAAAGGTGTGGTGAGTGAAAAGCGCCTCCAAGTTGGAATGCCTTAGTGCTAGACGGTAAACCCGCCCGCACTCGCGTTGGCACCGTTTCGCTGGCGCACGAAGCCTACTGATTCAGATTGGTTTCAAGTGCTTCAGGGTGTTGAGCACCTGAACCGTGAGGGCCAGCATCCGCGATCGGATGGACCCGCGCATCACCACGAATCTACATGGGAAGAGCATCGCGGCTGTGAGATTTTGATGCCTGTAGCACATCTAAGGGTTTTAAGTATCACCCGACAGGCAAGACTGCCCATGCTACTAGCGGCGTGCCTTAGCTTTCTGAGGCATACTTTCGCTTAGAGTTCCCAGAGACCGTGAACCCTAAATCCTTCGGAAGTTGTGTTTAGATGCTCTTGGCTTGAGAGCGAGGGGTGCAGACGTCAGGCCTTTTGGTTCGGGCATCATCTGCGTGCTTGCTAGGGAGTTTAATTGTTTAATTTAAGTTATCATAATAGGGATCTATACTAAGTAATATGGCTTCCTTATTGTGCGAACTTAAATTAAATCCTTTAACAAGAACCCAGTCATTCTCATGCTTGTTCTTTCTTATAGCAGCTCCTGGTGCTGGCGGTGGTGGCGGTGGTGGTAGTGCTGGTTACAGCTATAGTAGTAGTGGTAGTCGTCGTAAGTAGTGGTCGTTGTTCCGCCAATGGCTATCTGTCTTTATTGCAGGTTTTATTCCTGCAGTGGCTGCGCTCGTTTATCTTTGGAACTCAACATTCCATGTTAGAGATTGAGGTGCATTGGGTACCAGTCTCAATATCTAGTTGTGCCACTGTGTAGTGATCAGTACACCGAGCAGGAGCCGCGAGTCTTCGGTGTCATTTCACACTCTCGTTTGTTAGTTACGGAGCTGCCTTTCGTTGCATGGAGCCGTTTAATTAATGGAATCTGTTCCGCTTGGCTACGTACTACTATCCGATATGAGTAGTGGTAATCGTGACGTTCAGGTTTTTCTGCTGTTGTGTTTTGGTAATTGTGGAAAGGCACACTCCGAACCACCCTTCGGGCCATGGACAATGGCCTCCGCATGATCGAGGACTCGGCTGCTTCGTTTCGCCAGTGCTTCGGGACTTGAGCGTGAGGCGCTTTGTGATCCGAGATGTGTCGTGCCACCATAGGAGTGTAGGTCTCCAGGGCTTGGGCTCAAAGACTCGATCCGGCTTCGGCAGGCTCCGGACCACAATTACATGTGCGACATTTGGCGCCAATGCGGCATTGTCAGATTTTCACGCGACAACAATGCCACAGACAACACCTGCTAGCACAGACCCGTTATGCAGTCAGGCAAGGCTCATGTCCTGAACGCTTCGGTTTCACAGGGCTGCCACGCAATGATACGATGGTCACATGGTCATGCAAACAGACGGCCGCGATGTGTGGTTCCGATCGGCTGATTCGGAGCTTCGGTTAGGGTGGGTTCGTCCCAAACAGTAAATCTACTTAGCAAAGGTTCCCCCACTCGCCCGCTAGGAGATGCAAGTGGATCAACTGCGCCTCGCCTGAGAGAATGTAGCGTCACAGGTTTGCGGGCATGCCAGTTCTGATGTTTCATAAGTTGTTCCATGAAAGGCACGATAAAGACTCTCTGGGCTCCTGAGCTGTACCTGAGCCCTAAATAACCCGCACTCTCCTGAAGCGTTGGCATGATATAGGGGTTTTGGAACAAATAGTTGCCAACACTATTCCTTAGGGGTCTTTCTTTTGATTATCATTCAAAACTACACCCTAAACCCTAAACCCGTATATAGACTCCCAGACATGTGTTCTACGTACGAAGGTCCCTGTACTGCAGAAGGGCACTGCAACATGAAACACCGAAAAATCGGCTGTAGGAATAATATAGGGGCCTACATAATTACCTATATTATTTTTTGGGGTTCCTTATTATAAAGATAGTATAATGGGCCCCAAAACCTCCAAGAGCCAGGCTGCGATCTTCGATGCCGGATGCTTCAAAGCCCCAAAGATCATAGACCGACATGCCCTCACCCACTGCAAGCCGCAAGCCTCAAAGCCGCAGGGCACTATACGACCTGAATACTTATAGTATTGTTTCTGGTGATTCCTGAACTGTTGAGCGTATACAATGTTAAAACGTCCAAACCCCCCGATGATTGCCAAGCCTAGCATCCTTCAACCTTCTTCCCAATTTTTTCACCCTGGGACGAAGCAATAGACACCTTCAGGGTTTAGGGTTCAGGGACTCTCTATGAATCGGCAGTCCTGACATGACGAGAGATTGTGCTGTCTCGACAATGTTCAAGCTTTGCCACCAAGGTATACTCAGCAGGAATACTCCTAAAGTCCATCCCGATTGAAGTTAACAGCCACCCCTCACGAAATCTCAACTCTCAACCCTTTCAGGGGCATTCACATGACTAGACCGTACACCTGCACACGGGCCTTCAAGAGTAGTATAGAAGCTTGATTAACTCCCAATGCTATTCGCTAGGCCGCTGGGGTTCCTTGTCATACTTATACTCTCATATGGGGGGTTTCCGAAAATAGGGGACCCTAATATAGTACCCCATATAGTAGGATCCTTATGACATAAATTATAAGGACTCCAAAATAAGGTACCCCTTATTTTCGGAAACTCTCATATGCCACCAAGCCCTATTCGAATCATTCAGGCCCACACTACTAAAGGGCGCTTACCCATAGGCCCCATAGTAGTTCCTTTTTGTGGTTTATGTTTAGAATCCTTTAAGGTAATCCCAAAGAAGGAACTACTTAGGGGCCCATGGGTATACTACAACCCTTAAGGGAACCCCTCCCCGAGACCCTAGCGGATCCCGTAAGACGGGTTTTGCTGTGGCCAAGGCTGGAGAACTGGATTCGCGAGGTGCCCTTGCGGAAAGACGGAAAGCAGAAGTGCGACCCTAAACCCCAAAGCTTCGCAGTTCAGGGTGCGCGATTTCGTCGTGTTTACGGGTTGTCAATTCTGATACTTTCGGGCTGGCTTTAAGGTCTGGGTTTTAAGGGCATACTTACATTCTCCATCTACTTACGGAGCTGACCAGATCTTCCTCAGTGCATGAGAAGAGATCATCCTTGGATCATGGTGGGATGCCCGACATGATTCAGGGAACCGTCCGTGGAGGCTGTGGGGAAAGCAAGCTCCCTCGACCCCAAAGACTGAAATGCATCAGGGGTAGAGGGCTTTGAGTTAAAGGAAGCTACAGATGGGGACTTTAGGGTATATACGGCTTCTAGAAGGCTTCTATAAGGTATATAGACCTTCTACAAGGCTCCTATAACGGTAACTACCCACCAGAAAATGTCTTAGATTGAGGGGCCAGTTCTGTCAGGGGCTCCGAGCTCAGGGTCGACTCTTCAAGCTTGAAGATGTCGATTTGGGGGCTCAACAGGCTCAAGCCCTAAACCCTATAAACCCTAAGCCCTAAACCCTAGAGGCCCTAAGCCCTAAACCCTAAAGGCCCTAAACCCCAAACCCTAAACCCCTAAACCCTAAACCCCCAAAGTCAGCGTGCCGAGGAACTACAGCTGCAACCTCTACAAGTTCTGGGCCTACC